>JANTPZ010091641.1:0-14888 GCA_025593235.1 Vachellia pachyceras
ATTGTTTGCCTGCAGAGTTGCCAAAAGTAGGGCCTATCGGACCTAAAGATATAGAGGCTGCTTTGAAGAACACAAGGCCGTCTGCTCATCTCCATGCCCACAAATACGGGAAGTTCAATGCTGATTATGGAAGTCAAATACTGCAATGACAGGAAGGAGCTTAACCTAGGGGATTTGTCATTTTAAGTTCAATTCGATTGTCATAGAATTGCCATTGCCCAACTAGGAAACTAAAACATCCTGGGGAGCTTTTCTAGACTACGGTTTTCTTCATACATGGAGACGCTACAATTGACCTGTAAGGTCTGTAAGTACACTGAAGCCTCAGGCTGCCATCGAGAGTTCAAGTTGGTACTTTGGTCTTTTGTTGGAGAATGGTAAATAAAATATTAAAACCACAGAACAATGTCAATTTTCATTGCTGCGAGCTAATTTCTATTACTTGTTTTATATTCCGGCTGGCTGGTGGATGTAGCAGTGATTAAATGATTTACATGATAGCTACCATAATGTATGTATAGCCCAAATTTCCATGTGACGTTGCAACATAGATATAAGACGCTTTTCCTTCACTCAAAGCATTTTAACGGAACGATGTACTGTAAATTTCACAGATAAAAGCAGAATATACAAAAGTGAAGCATATACAAGAATAAAGATTGATGAAACCTATTTAGTAATTTAGTAAACTGCAAGTTGTTCAATCATGGTAACATTTGTTCAAATGCAGCCTCCAAAATTTACTTCAGCACTACTTACTGCAACATTTTAAAACTCAATATATAAGCCTCCTTCAAAGGAATTTAGTAAACTGCAAGCTGTTCAATCATAGTCCGATAGTTAGTAATTAATCGCTCATGAATGTGAGTAGCCAACTGAGGGGTCTTGGTACCCCACAGAGCCACCCACCACTCGGCGAGACAAAAATTGCAGATTAAAGTATGGCAGTCTTACTCCTGATCATATAATTCAATTGTGCTCAGCCCAGCCTCTTTGACCATCTTTTCTCTCTTCATTTCAACTGTATCATATTTTTCCATTCCAATATCTGCTTCCTTCATTTCTTCAGTTCTTGCAAGGTCCGATAGTCTCCCGACGACAAAGTAAGTGCTAGATATGAGAAGGGAATCAGAAGGATGCTATTCATACATTTCTCTTAACATTTCTTTCACACATTCTCCCAATTTAATGTTCCCATAGACTCGGCAAGCCGCAAGCAGCGTACGCCCAGCGGTAGCATCACTCTTGATGGGTAAACTTTTAATCAGTTTATGTGCTGCTTCCTCTAGCATTCCTGCTCGACCTAAGAGATCAACGAGGCATCCATAGTGTTCAACCTGAGGTAAAATACCATATTCTCTAACCATCCTCTCAAAAATTGACAAGCCCTCCATCACAAGACCTCCATGACTACAAGAGCTCAAAACTGCCAGAAATGTGACTTCATTTGGACTAAACCCTTCATTCTCCATCCTATTGAAAAGCTTCAAGGCATTAGTTGAATGCCCACGAACCCCATAACCTGTTATCATGGCTGTCCAAGACTTTACATCTTTACCGTCCATTCTCTCAAAAGTGTCCAAAGCTTTATTTAGAAAGCCACATTTAGCATACATATCAACAAAAAGAGGTTCCCAGAACTGGATCTAATTTTAGTTTCTCCTCCTCCATGTTACTGGCAACATATTGTCCTACCTGTATGGCTCCAGATGCAGGACAAGCTGAAAGCAAACCTGACAAAGTGGATGAATTAGGTTTTACTCCTTGATGTCGCATCTGCCGTATTAATGATAGTGCTTCTTCTACCAGACAAATTCTCCCATAATTACCTATTAAACAGTTCCACAGGACAACATCCCTTTCAGCAAGCCCATCAAAGACTTTACATGCCAGATAGATATGCCCTGTTTTTGCATACATATCAATCAAAGCAGTAAGCACATTCAAATCAGAGCCAAAGCCATTTCGGATACAGTACCAATGGATTGACTTTCCGAAAGCAGAATTTGCTACGTTGCCAGAAGCAGTTAAAAGACACAAGATAGTGGCAACACTGGCTTTAAGCCCAGCGCAACACATTTTTCTGAACAAATCCAAAACTATAGTAGGCTGAAAAACAAGAAGATAGCCACCCATTAAAGTGTTCCAAGAAACCAATTCGTTTTCCTCTGCAAATTCATCGAACAGTCTATGACCATCTCCAATTCTTCTGCAAACACAATAAAAATGCAGAAGGCTATTCTTCACATCAATAAACATCGTATGCCCAGACTTCAATGCAATTCCATGGATCCCTTGGCCAATCTTAGTCTCCGTTGCTCGACCACAAGCTCTGAGTGTTGTGATAAAAGAGAATTGGTCCAGAACAATTCCTTGAGCCCTCAAATTGTTGAACAATATAAAAGTTTGTTTTGGGTAATCGCTTATAGAATAGCCTCTAAGCATTGTATTAAACATGTACAGATTTGGGTTTTGTATATGACCGAAAATGGATGCCGCATATTCTATATCACGGATGGAAGCTGCCAGGAGCTTGCTTAAATTGAAAGGAATGCTATCAAGACCAGTCTTAACCATGTAGCCATGGATTTGATTGGTTTCAGAAGACTTTTAGCATGATTTTAATATGGAATTGAGCTCCTGATCTAATGCAAGAATAGAACAGGATTTGGCATTGAGATTTCTGGGATATAATCTAAAACTATACCTCAGCCAAAAGGCATTACCCAAAGTCATGAGCATTGAGCAAGCCACCAACGGCGTTAAGGTGACAAATTTCAATGGTTAATCAAGATGTGTTAGCCTTGAAACACAAGGAACACACTTGCGTGGAGAATCTTCTAATGGAACAATATTGTCTACAAGCTATTCAGCAAAAATAACTTAATATAATCAAAATCAAAGACCTTAACGTTTCGTAATGGCAATGCGTAATATAATCTCGAGCCATTTATTCTATGATTCTAAACAAAAACCATTTGCCGTGAAGAAGCCAAGAATATATACAAGGATAAAACGCCTATTGTTCACTGACTACTACGTTTTCCAAAAAGATGGATTGTAGGAAGCGAAGGCGGTGAATGGTGACGGGTGAAAAAGATACTACTCCTTAATTTAGGATCTTCCTTCCGCCGTTACGCTCATCGCCGGCGTGAGGCTGCAAAAAGAGAGAGAGAGAGAGAGAGAGCTTGAAACTGCCTGAGGAACCGGATATGACTCATACCCGTTCGTTTATTTTAAAATAAGAAAATGGAATAGTTTAATCCCTCAGCTTTTTAACTCGCTTGAGGTGCGACTCAGTCTGGACTCACCTGTAAGTGCCACATCAGATAGTAAATCAGCCTGAGGGAAAAAGATAGCTGAGTCCCTTATCTTTAGCATTAGGATGTTGGAGTTGAAGCTCAAGAACACCAAACACAGAATTCTAAGACTGCAACCCAGAAAGCGTCAAGACAAAAAGCAAGTTTGATAATGGAACTAAAATATAACTCATGAATGAAACTTGAAAGAGGCTGTATCAGACAATCAAATTAAAGGATGAATAGCAACCGTCAATCATCGAGAAAAGAAGATGCAGTAAAAAATGACAGATCCAATTGGAGCCAGAAGCACATACCGGAGCATCGAAACACAAATATGGATGCCAGAATAAGGCGGCGGCGGCAAGCTTTCACGGTTGGAAGTGATCTAGGCATGGCGACGGGAGAAGCTCCCGGCTCTCCAATCTCCAGGGAGAATGGTGCTGATGGACGGCACTCATGAAGAAGAAAAACAGCAGAATGGCTTATTAATATATGAGTAATATCAGATTGTCGCAGATGTCAATTTGACGCCACTGGAGATTGGGGATCGGAGATTGCTCTGGTCTTCTTGTCTCCTTCATCGCCTGCGCGCTTTTTCTCGTGTGTTTGTCCTGTACTTTGGGTTGCTCTTCAATCCAAAAACTTGGCTGCCACATCTCATGGGATAGGGGTTTTTTTTTTGGAAAGACGTGGGACTAATGTGACTTTTTTTTCAGCCCATGGGTAAGTCAAAGGCATAAAGAAAGATTGATTTTTTGAAAAAATATTTTGATTGCGTTAATGTTACCAATAATTTTTTACTTTTAATTTATTTTGATAGGGATATTGAAATAAGAAATACAATCCATAGAGGTTAATCTTTGGCCTCTTTGGTACCTGGGATTGAAGGGGATAGGGATAGGGATTGGTCAATACCACCTTCTTGTATTTGGTATAAGGTAATAATATGTCCATTCCCACCCAAAGTAGAATTAGGCCTTATTTGATACATAACATTGGAGGGTTGGGATTGGCATTAGCCTTGGTATAGCTTAATTTAATATGTTTGGTTGGAGGTACTAAACAATGCATGGATTGCTATAATGCTACATAGGTGGGATTGAAGCAATACCACCCCATGGTATTGCTTTCTCAGTCCATGTATCAAAATTTGAAGACAAAAATATATCTATTTATAGTAATTTTAAGATAGGTGATACTTTCTAAATTCATTCATTGTTGTTCCCTGTCTCTATTGGCAACCCTCACCAGAAAACTTACAACCAAATACAATATAATCAAATCCAAAAACAAAAGGGTAGTGACTCGTAATAAACATTAAAAATGATGAAGCAACAAAGAGAAATCCATAACAAACAATTCAAAGGAGACGAAGTGAGGAGATAAAGAAAAAAAACAACTCGAATTGGTCAAGAGTGTTTTGAAATATCCCAACAAAACAGATTTTAGAAGACGAAGCAAGAATCTGCAATTGAATAAGCTCACACTACTGGAGATTAAGAAGCTAGTACTAGAATTGGAGAAGCAAAAATGAAACTCATGATCGGAATCTTGAACAAAGGCAAGAGGGAAGGGTATCATCCTCACAAGAGCTATCCGTCATCGTCCTCATCGGAGTTGTCGTTGTTATCTCCTATTAACCTCAATGGATCATTGTCCCTACTTGCGGTGGGTGAGTCTCTCAAAAAGAATTTCAGAATATGCTAAGACTGAAATTTGAGACTTTACTATAACGGAGTCAAGCTACTTATCACTTGGACCAAACCCCGTTGGTGAACCTTGTAGGCTTTACACAGTGGGAGAATGGGTCATTTTTATTATAATATTTTTTATTTATTCCAAGGGGCATTGTAGTCTTTTTCATAATTCATGAAAAATTATTAAAAAATAATTTGAGTATTCACTCCAAATATTACTCCATACCAAACACAATCTTAAAATTTGAATCCCACCTCAATCCCATTCTCATTCTAATCGCAATCCATCAAAATTTAATGACACATACCAAACAGGCCTTGCACCACCACTACCACCATCACCACCCATGGTATTGGAAAAGCATTTCTATGATTGATTTTTGTGAGACAAAATTGCCCTCACCCCATCCCCGTTTTCTTGTCGTCACTTTCCTCTCCCATCATCCTATACCGCTGCATCTTTAACTATCACATGGCGATGTCCTTGCTCCAACCTCCTTGTCTTCCATTGTTCTCCTCCCCTGCCTCCTTCGAAGCCTTGGAACCTAGCTTCAAGCATCACTTAGCCTACTGGATAAAGCATTTATTCTCTAAAGAAGAAGAAGAGAGGTCAATAAAAATGGGAAATTCATGGAGACAAAGAGCTTCTTTGTGGATATACGGTGGATGACAATAAAGATGTGGGAGAAACACCGTGAACCCAAATCCATGGAAGACTATGCCTTTCTTTCCATTTTCTGTAGTGAGGATATCATAGTTTTCATATTTTATGTTTGATTATAAAATACCAAAGATATCTTTAAAGGTTTAATCCCACTTTCAATTCCATTTTGAATTCTTCAAAATTCAATATCACGTATCAAATAAGGCCTAAAAGAAAACTAAGAGAATTTGGAGAGGTAGAGGGAGAGAAATGCATGAATATACTCAAACAACAAAATTTGGAGCTGATTTGATTAAGCATTACTTAAATAGAAAACCTCATCTTCGCAAACTACCCTACTTATCGAAGTCAGCCTATAGATTAGAATGGATCTTTTTTATATCTTTGAAAATATGTTGCTTGTTAGGTAAGACTTGAAAGTAGGAGGTTGAGGAGGGAGTTTATATTTCGCTTTCTTCTTCTGTTTGTTTGAATTAATGAATTTCAGTATTCAATAACAACAATAAAACCCTTTCTCATTATGTGATACTGGTTACATCAATCACACAGTACCATTGAACTCAACTGAAAATCAAATCTTTAAAATATATTATTTTATAAGTAACTACTAAAGTTTTTCATTCACCCAAAGAAATCAAAATACACTATCCAAGATTATCTCATCATCCTCCACCTCATGTTGATGTTGTGGTGGATGATCAAAGATGTACAAGGAGCTATCTTGATGGTGAGCTAAATTAGATGGATTGTTAAGAGGTGTTGCTCAATAGCTATCCAACTTCTTTTCTTGTAATCACATTTTTTATCTCTATTGTCTTTGTTTTTTAATACTTCATATATATTTACCTATTAATTAACATTGCAGTCTCCGGCACAATGAATTACCGTTATTTATTTACTCATGCCTATTTTCTTCGTTATCTTTTTCTATTATGGCGCGTAAATAACAGAAAAACATAACAAGCAAAATAGGCAAAAGTCAGCCGTGAAAAGTTCAACGTTTATTGAGCTTCCAATCGCTGACTTAGCAGCTTGAGCAGATGATGAACCAGTCTCTGAGAATGGAAATGCAAGGACCACATTTGCGAATCTTTCTGAAATTACGAGTCATTTGGACCCTCTTCCCACGTAGGATTCCTGTCACTGGACTTTTATGGAACACCTAAAAGGCCAAAATACCAAATACCCACCTTCACAGCACATGACTCCTGCAGCGGCAGCAGCAAAAATCGAATCAGAAGATTCAATTCCACAACCACCAAAAACTCCTCGGTGCTTTTCTTTCGAAGCTTGCCCTTCGTCTTCTTCTTTCGCTTAAAGAAGGAAAATTTTCTTGCTCGGTGGGGTCGCCTTCGAGTTCGTGGGTAACATGTGCGCCACATTGGATGATGTCAAATAGCTAGACCAGCTCCATCAGGTTCTGATAAGGCTGATGTATGATTGTTCCCTCCCCTTTAAAAATCTCTCTCAGCGAACCAACATAGTATGAAATTCTAAGAACTACGAGGAGAAATAACTATAGAAGAATGAAAATGTGTTGTATATTGATAAAGGCGCTTGTGCATATGATATGCTGACGGATAGTTGTCCAGGGGAATAAAGCAAGACCGCCCCATTGTCCTCTGGAGGATAATAAAAACAACCAAACAAAGCCCCAACTTTGTGGCTTGTGCACTTTATATTTCTGAAGGATGATATAATATTTGAACTTTTGTGTAAGATACTTGGCAAGGGAGGAAAAGATCGTGGGAATAGTAATCTTTGTATTTATTTATACACAAATAGGAACAGTTATGGATTCCACGTCCCAAAAGGAGGGGCTTTTCCTACCAACCAATGGGTTGAGACGTAAGGCAGACAACTCTCCTCTAGCTGCAACTTTCTCTCTTCCTCTTTGCATGAATGGAGTTAACTCTACAGGATCAGCAACATACAAATATATGTCCTAGTTGATAATTTTTAAGTAAATAAACCGAAACCAGGACTGATTCTTCCTACATCATCCTGAAATATAGAATGAAATGGCTTTTGTCTCTTATTTACCTAAAAATGAGTTCAATTTCACGTCACCACCACATGCTTGTCCAAGGAAAGTGAATTATGATAGGATGATCTTCCTATTCAAATCCTCATTTCCTCTACAATATGGATGATTTTTTTTAGCCTCCATCGTCTGGAAAGTGTATTGGCCCCTATTTCTGCGAAATAGGGTCACTTGTCATGTCTAGTCGCTTCATCGTTGAGGTGCTTGAAGTGCTTTTGTTTTGAGGCCTCTCTTTTGGGACTTGAAGGAAGTAAACTCCCCATAGTTCCTGTATATATATACATGGGTAGGTGTCCCATAGGCCTACGATGTTGTTCTCACAAAAAGAGTTGAGGTCGTCAAAAACACAGTCATCCAGAAGACCAGACTCCAGTATCCTTTTGGAGCTACCTGTTTCACAATAAAATGTGAAGGGGGTAAGATATTAGAAGACTGTCAGAAAGAGATAAACTGCATATAAATAAAACTTATAGGGCAAAGAATAAGTAATGGGATTTTTTTATGTAAAAAATGCATAATTACAAATGAGTGTATATGAGAACCATTTACCAACCCAGCTTTACATTGGCATACACGTATCTTAACTGTGGGCTATATATTTTCTCTTTCTGCTCTATTGGTTCTGCTATAATCTAAATTTTCATTTTTTAAAAGGTGAAAACAACGAACCTATCTTTTTACCTTTGTCTTAGCGGCGGAGGAGGTAAGAGAAATTGAAGCTGATGAAGTAGTTGACAGAGCAGATAGCCCTACGTTGTAAGCCATGGATTCGTCAGGTTGAAAGAGGCCATAGTTTCTTTCTGAGGTTGGTCCTGGCTTCATATCCTCATTGAACAAAGCAAACAGGAACACTTCCAGCCTCATTCTGGGCCTTAGAGGTGTGCCTTCATTTGCCATTTGCCTTCTTAACAGATTTCTGTTATAAGTTGCTGCATTGATAACTGTGGCACCAACTTCATTAGGGTCTCCTTTTGATGGCCAACCAGTTTCTGATACCCTAACCTCTATCCCATTGAATCCCAGTTTAGCCATGGCAAACACAACTGCATCTACTTGAGCATACAGCATATTATCATAGTGCAGGTCGGTGTTAGGGTCAACCATCCCTGAATTAGGATTAAACAATGCATAGTCCAATGAAATCCCGGTTGGGTTATCTTTGTAAGCAAAATAAGGGTAGGCATTGATCCAAAAAGGTGACTTAGTGCTCGACAGGAAGTTCAAAAGCTGGTTCATGATCCCAGAAATCTCGCTTTTGAAACTACCAGCTGAAGGAGGGTAAGATTCCTGGAGCACTGCTAAGGAAGAAGGTGTTGAAACATGGATGTTTGAACCTATACCTAGCTGAGCTAGAGCATTATGAATGTTAACCATGGCTGGTACTAAATACTGAATCATGGTTGGATCGTCATCACTGTAGACCTCATTCCCAACTTGAATCCCTGTGATCTTTGTGTCTGGGACGTACGGTTTGATGTGGGTGTTCACCCATTGAAGGGCTTGTTGAGGGTCACCCAACTGGCTTAGTATCTGGTTCTCAACAGTTACAATGAGCTCAACGTTGGAATCAGCAAAAGACGTTAAGACCTGAGGATTGGTGTCGTAGATTCTAGCTTTTGTGAGCTTAAGGGAGCTCAAGAGCTCCATAACCTTGTCAGGTGGTGGCAAATTGTTGGCAACTTGACCGTAGTTTATTCCAAACGATGCCACGCCCCTGAAAAACGCAGTTCCTGTGATTATGAAGCATTGGAAATCTGTTAGTGCTGCCCAACAATATAATCCAATAAAACGATCTGCAAGAACAGGGATAAGAACAAACGAAGAAAAACAGAGCACCTGCAAAGAGACATGATACGAGGAAAATGTAGCTGACAATGATTCTGCTGATACATGTAACCATTGTGAGCTTGTAAAGAGAGATTCCGAGATTGCAGAATTTCACAATGGCGAGACAGAGGATAGATATAGATATAGAGCTCTGGTGTGTGCAGAGGGAATTCCTTTCTTTTCCTGGTTGAATATTTGAGAGGCAGAGAGGTTTTGTGTGTGGAGGTTGAATGAGAGAGATTTTAGCTTGCCTTGGCAGAATTGTATTGTGTTTGCCTCTTACCCCTCAAGTGGTTTTTAAATAGACGATGAATGGGTTCTCTTCGGCCAGCTTCTTATTCTTACCATTACTGCTTCCTATTGGACAGGGTTGTCTCTTCCCAACCCACGCAACTTCCATTGTTTTCTTTTTGACCTTTTTGCCCTTGCAGCCACTTTCTTCTCCCAAACGCAAACGGAGATTCCTCCCTTTCCTTTATTTAAACATATTATAGGCAAATTATTGGACCATCCTGAAGTTTTGAGATTTGAGGTAACTCGAAATTTAGTTGACCTTAATGAGATGTTCATATTCTCCCCTATCTAGTATCTTAAAAAAAAACCATGTTAAACACAAATTAACTGTACTTTCATATCCTAACATAAGAGATTCATTCCACTTTATTATCCGAATTTAGAATCTTTGCCTTAAACCACCCATGTTGTTTGGACATATTAAGTAGGTTTATGTCAATGGATAGTTCCAACACATCTAGTTAAACACACTATTTTAAGAAAATCGATGCTCATTTATTATTAATCTTTTTAATATCTGTAAATTAGTTATCTACTTCTTATTATAACATGCATTTCACTCTCTAATCATCTACATTTATTCATGCATCAATTTCTTAGTCAAAGACTCATTAGATGAATGGATATAGGTTTTTAGAATACTATGGGGGGTGGAATGATAAAACCATGCATGAAGAAGGATCTGCGAAGCTAATAGCGGTTCACTGTTGGAGAACCAGGGGCTGCCGAACTGACCCTTTTTTGACTTGGAAGATCCTCCAATATTAAAATCTGTACGTAATGACATGTAAATGGACCCTTTTGTTTTGGGCAAAGCAGAGTCATAGATCCATTATATTAGTATCTAAATAATTAACCCATCGTCCGTATGTTCAGGTGACGAAGGTATTTGACACTCTCACCAAAGGGAGAGGGTTCGATACCGGGAAATGTTACTTTGTTGTGGCTCCAGTCGTGGCGCTTGGAGAGGTATCCTAACTCCTGGGTGCTTAGGTAAACGCCTGAGGATAATTGATGGCTCGCCATGCCCAACATTGATATGATTTAAAAGGAAAAGAGATTTCGCTGTTGCTTTGAGAGCCCAATCCCCTGCCTAAAATTCTTGTATAAAAAAAGTATCTAAATAATTATACCATTCTCCAATAAAGTCATCATCTTTTGACTATATGAGTGTGTTTGGTAAGTCCGAAATCACTTCCGCGTAAGTTAAAATAAAACTCTTTTTACATACTTACATTATATTATATGAAATCATTCTTCCAACGATTTTTCAAACGGGTACTATCCTTCATGTTTATGACTTCACATCTCCATTGCAGCTTCCTTCAATCCTGACCTTTATTTTATTTTATTTTTGGTTTCCCAATCTCGTTATTTTTTTATTCAAAAAATATTTTGTTATACATAATAATATTAGTGATTCTTGGATAAAATTTGTTTCCCAATTGACTTTTTTTTTCCTTTTATTGGTTTTGAATTGTATTGTTGCTTTGTCGGCCTCAAGATGCCTCTGAGAAACAGGAAGATCCCTTCATCTTTTATTGACATTAACAATAGTTTTTGTGGAAAATAGGGGGAAACTGAAATGTGGGAAAAAATTTCAAAAAAACAGCAATTATCACTAAAAAAAAGAACAGTGCTTTATCATATAACTTTTAATCCAATAAGATAAGAAAATAATCTTTCGCCATGTCTGAGAGTTGTAATAGGACCAACAAAAACCTATTCAATTAGACACTGCTTTTGGCCATTAAAGCTGCGATTTGCACATGATCTATGCCGGTTAACAAAAAAGTCAAGGCAAAAAAAAAAATTAAAGTGCCAATGGTTTTCTTTATATCAGTAATATAATTAAAAAAATAGCTGGTTTTGACATAAAATTAAATTATAACCCCTTCCACTCGTTTCCCATGCTGAGTACTATTGAATATTTATGGATTGATCGAGTTTCATGATGAACGCCGAAATCTAGACAGTCTCAAAATAACTTCTTTTTTTTTTTTTGCAGAAATAGTTTAATATGTATAGAGTCTAAAATAAATTATTAATTATCAATCTCTTATATTAAAAACTGAAAATAATATATATATATATATACACACACCATGAGAAGTGCCACCGATTAGAATATATGGAAAGAGAATATTCATGGATCATCATTTAATTGATACGAATCCAATCATTTCATCTTTACGAGCAAAATTTACAAAGATGCACAAAGATTGAGATTATAAAGATACATCCGTATTTGAAGTATATGCCAATCGGAAAGCTGAACCCACCAACCACTAAATCTTCTTCCACATCCCTTTTTCACACACACACAGAGAATTGAGAAAGGAAAAGGAAGAAAAGAAGAAGAAAATTATTCTGAGGAAGTTTTTCTAAAAGAAAGAAAAAAATACTGATAAGGTTTTGAAGTTAAGAATCGGATTTGATGACCTTTTTGAAGGAGGCAGCTTCCCGGAGAATGAACCACCGTCTTAATGCCTGCCACACTTATTCGTTTGTCTTATGGAAAATAATATCAAATTCGATTTGTTCCTTACTCTTCTACAATTGTTCATTGATCTTCAATTTTCTTTCTTTTTTGGGGCATGCTTTATTAATTTATGACGGCGGGCTTCAACTAAAAATACATCTTGTTTTGTTTTATGAAACCTAATAAGTGGATTAGCCCAAAGAGGAATTCTCTGATCGGTATTGAAGAGAAAATTATTAATGAATTCATTAAAAAATTAATAACTTAGGACAAAATTTGGAATTGGGAATTTCATTTTAAGAGTCAAAGTTGAGAATAAGAGATATTTTTTTGTGCATTACGAATTAGTTAAAATTTTGACTGTTGTACGATGATGAAATCACATGGGAAATCAAATTGTCGTTGTTAGAGTAATCAAAATAGAACTAATTAATTGATCAATTTGAATCAAATTGTAGTAAAATCAAACTGGGCCCAAAAACTGAATCGAGGCAATTTGATTGAATTTATTTGTTTAAAAGATCAAAGATCAAGCAGCAAAATGGTTAAATTGTACATTATTCAGCAGCATATTTTGAATCAAACACCATCATAATAAAATGGATCATAACTCATAAGAAGAAGAAAGATGATACATATTAAATTGTAGAGTCATATATGTAGAATTCCAAATACCTAGTCATACTGATAGTGATGCCAAGCCGACACACAACTGGTCAAACCACTACAATCAAATTACGTATGCCATACAATAACTTAATTATACCCTTAATCTAAGGAAACTTCAACCTACCCCCAACATCTGGATGGTTAATTAATTAAGCAAATTAAAGTAAAGTAAATAGGTACGCTCTATAACCACTAGTGTTGTGGCTGTAATTATGCATTCCACAAAAAGGAGACGATTGAAAAGAGGAAGAAAGAAAAGTCCAATTGGGATAAAGTTATGGGAGTACTTTTGAGAAGAGGACAAACTAAATGTGCTGCAATTTATTAGCAATTGGTTTCAAAAGAAAATATTGCTGTTGTTATTGTTATTACTTAATACTATTTTTTCAAGCTTGGCAGTGACGCACCAAAAAGAAGCAGTGTTTGGTAATTGGATAAGGAATGGAATTAAGTGGGGATGATGAGACGCAGGTCTTCTTATCTATATTACGTGTAAATCTTCAATGTTCCCTTTTGATATGGTATACATTAATTAAGCTTGGTTTGAACACAGAATTAATTAACACTTTATTATATAACTTTAACGTCGTCGGCGTATACCTGCCTTTCTTATTCAATCCCGTGTGTGCTTTAGTTTTTGACTCATGACTTGTACTATTGAAGTTCTTACGTATAACTGAGTCATTCTAAACGAAAAGTCTAAAATGCAGTACGAGATCAGTTTAGTTTTCTTCATTACTGACTCAGATTTTTCAAAGGTAGAAGATAAATCGTTACTAGTATTCACATGTGCAGAAATTGGGAATAAAATAGAAGCCTCTCCAACAAAGTTTGAGCTGAAAATAGTAATAAAGCGAACAGGTCTTACATGTGTCTGAGTAGGAAGTTACAAGGACAGGAATATATGGTGGCTGGTTGAAATGTCAAATTTTATGGATAATGTCAATATCACAACAAAAAGTCGTCACCCTCAGATTCAGAACACCTGGTGCGTTAATCAGGCGGCTGCAATTTTAGTCGCTTTTTTCTTCTTCTTCTAAGTTTTATCTAACACTACCATAGTCCCTCCAATCTATAATATAAATCTTTTTTTAGCTATTTTATCAGAATTAAAAATAACAAATAATTAATTACATATGTATCGAATTGAAAAAAAAATCAATTTTTTAATCAACTAGGTTCTTGCACTTTTTCTAGGTTATACCACTACTAGAAAAATCAGAATTAGCGACGGAATTAGCGACGGAAAAATTAGGTTTAGCGACGGAAAAATCAGAATTAGCGACGGATTTTTTCCGTCGCTAAATCCGTCGCTAAAACGAGGGTCGCGACAGACTTTTTAGCGATGGAATTAGCGACGGAAGTTTTCCCTCGCTAATTAGCGACGATTTAGCGACGGAAAATTCCGTTCCCTCGCTAAATCCGTCGCTAATTAGCGAGGAAATTAGCGACAGATCTTTTCGTCGCTAATTTAGTGACGGAATTAGCGACGGAAAATTCCGTCGCTAAAATGATGATATTATTTCATAATTATCCATTGCTAAATTAACAATTACATCGTTAAATACGTTATACTAAGTCACTAAATGGGTAATTATGTGTTTTTAATATCACCGTATTTGGCAATTTTATCGCTAAATTCGCCACTGATTTTAAATATGAATCAACTACACATTTACACAAATACTTTGTAAATAAATCTTATTTAATCACACAATTGACCAAATAAATAAATTTTAAATAACAATATCAGGTGCATAGTGTCTTAAAACCATATGATACATTCTCATGTCCGATAAAAATATTAAAATTTAAAAAAACATATAAAAGTTAAGAACTCCAAACAATGTCATTAATCACTGATTTGGATCCGATCGCTTGAAAGAATTTGCAAAACTTGCAAAACAAT
>JANTPZ010091642.1:0-18377 GCA_025593235.1 Vachellia pachyceras
GGCTATGGAGGAGGAAGAATGGCGACGATGGGATCTTCCTTTGGGTTTAGCAATAGTACTGGTTCTGGTTCTGATGTTCGTCCCGGTGACTGGTACTGCTCTGCTGCAAACTGTGGGGCTCATAACTTTGCCAGCCGATCAAGCTGCTTCAAGTGTGGTGCTTTCAAAGATGACTTTGCTTCTTCCTTCTCTTGTTCTTCAAGACCTTTTGCTTCTGCTTCTTCTTCTACTAGACCCTCATGGAAATCTGGCGACTGGATATGCAACAGGTCATTTAATTTGTTTTTATCTACATTACTATACGTACCAGCTCTCTCTCTCTCTCTCTCACACACACACACACGTATACGTACGTAAACATGCATGACTCAGACACAAGTATATATATTAGATTTTTGAGATATTGGTATATATTAAGTTTGCCAATTCCAACAAATGAAGTCAGTTTGATAGGCTTCCTTCAGCATTATATAGTTTTATACGTATTTTTAATCTGTTCTTCTCTTTTCTTCCCATTATTTCTCTTCTTTTTGAGGCTCAGAGAACACTGACAAGACAGAATCTGATGATGTCACAGTCATGTTTTGTTTTTTTGTTGACTGCTTTAGTTATGAACAAACTTGAGAGAGTACTTCCAATGTTGTCGTTAACTTGTTACAGTGAAGAAGAATGTGCTTTTGTTTGTTTATTTATTTATTTACTTATTTACTTACAGGTCCGGGTGCAACGAGCACAACTTTGCTAGCAGGATGGAATGCTTTAAATGCAGTGCTCCGAGGGACACGTACTAATGGAGATGAGATCATTATATATCAAGATTTAAGTATGTCCCACACCATCTTTCAATGGGGAGATGATATGATAGAGCATTATATTATGGGTTTTATTCAATTTGCAGGGATTTCGTGGATTCAAGAGAGAGAGAGGGAGATAGAGATGTGGTCTGATTTCTTGATTTGTTCACCAAAAGATAACTGTGAAGGCACACACACACATTCGGATGGTTTTGAGAGGCCACGTAGGTGTTAAAAATGTGGAAGCTGTATCGATCTCTCTTTTATCATCACTTGTTCTCAAAATTACCTACAGCGATTAATGTTCTTTCGGTGCTTTAATTAAACTCAAGTTTTCTTTTTGTAATCCTACGTACTATAAATGGCTTGGTTTTTCCCAATGAAGATATTTATCCCTCTCTTTCCTCTCTTCCAAAGTGGCTTCCTACGTGTCTCTATAGAAAAAAAAATAAAACTAAACACAAACACAAGCCCATACACGCAAAGCTGATATATATGAACAGAATAATATGATTATATGGATAACGCCATGATAACCAAATCTTACTCGATTACTTTATCTTCAATCTTCTCTACTTCTTTTTACAGGATTCCATACTATTTAATCTACCATATTTACACTAATGCCTCCAATGACCCTTTTTTAATGTATTTAAACTATTTTAATATTTTATTATTTTTTCTTCAATAGATGTCATGTCACTCCAACTCTTTTACGTATATGTTCATCACATGTATTGTATTTTTTATATAATTACGCATCCATTTATCAACATTCTCATCCTGGTTACCCCTTCTTTGTACTCAATACTCATGTAACTATCCTTTTAAAATCCCACGTTTACTGCAGAATAGCATTGTTAGTCTTGTAGTAGCATGATAAAACTTTTAATTTGCCTTATTAAGTACTTTTGGATCACAAATAACACTAGAAGTATTTTTACATTTTAAAAACCCAGCTTGAATTCTACAATTTAAAAAGGGGAGCACCGTTGGAATATCATTATACCGTTTATCAATGTGTGTGTGTGGAGGCTTTGCATGCACAGAACAAGTTACGAGGTAAATGTGTAAATGGGATTATCTCGTTTTGCGGAAAAACACTGTTGAACGTACTTTTGGGGTATTCAGAAGCTTTGCCAAACACCCCCATTATGAGATAACGTTTGGAAAAGCTAACGTACGTTCAATAGTATTTTTCCGTAAAACGAGCAATCTTATCCATATATTTACCTCGACTTGTATAAAAATACTTTCCTACCGCGTTCCCAAACGAGCCAAAAATCAAGACACTAATGTATCTAAGAAATATTAAAATTCACCACTTGAGATAATTAATACTTTATGTATATATTTGAAACATAGATTTGGCATTAGATTCCATTCACTGACTTAAAGTATATGCCTTTAAAAAGGGATGCATATTGTGGATTTAAAAGATAACTTTAAAACTCTATATATTGTTTAAATAATAACCTCTGCTTTTATGCAGATTTTTTTCCCTTTTGGTTCTTCCTTTCAGGCAAGCTTTATTATCCTATTCAAGTTAAATATACTTTTTTTCTGAAGGAAAAAAATCATGCTTCAGTTATCTGCGTTTAAAGTTGCATGACCTAACAGCTATGGCTCCCTAGATATTATCAACTTATCATGGTTAAATCCAGTTCAGTCATCATCATATACTCCCTCCACTGCTCAAACAGTTATTAAATTACACAATGAATTGTTAATTAAAACAGTTAAGAGTGATAAATATGTTAGAGATCTAATTTTTTTAAGTATACCATTACTCATAAAGAAAATTAATTAAAAAAATAGAGAGCAAACGAGTAAAGAAAATTAGAAAAGATACAAGAAAGACACATAATTAACTACAGCAAAAATAAAAAAATGCATTAACTTCCTATTAAGTTTAATTGAAGATAATGGGCTTGTTTGGCTTTTCATTTTCAGAAGTCAAATACACGTTTAACAGTGTTTTCTGTAAAATGAGATAATATTCTTTACATATTTACCTCATCTTACATAAAAGTACTTCTTTACCGCATTTTAAAACGGGCACACTAAATTGAGTGGAACTTAATATTTATTTAATTCTCCATTTATGGAATGAGATATTATATGAGATAGTTAAAATTAATAATAAAATGAGAATATTTTCACTGAAATAAATAAAATAGTGTATATAGAGAAGGAAGAAAATAGTTGAAGTGGACTTTTTTATAACTTTTTTGATTGATTACACTTATTCATGCAATTCTATTCAAATTATTATTAAACATTAAATATAGGCACTCCTTCTAATGGTGATTCAAACTTTAAATTATCAAATTATGAGGGTCTAGAATTTATATTCAACAAAACCTCTGACTTTTTTTTTGAACATATATCATCCTATTATAGACAATCATATTTAAAGTATTGTCGGATATTAAATATGGATATATCTTTTAATAAAAATTCAAACGTTAATCCATCACATTTGAAGCTTTCATCTCTTTTTCAAGTATTTAGCTTTCATCTCTTTCGTGAATATGGAGGCGTAGGAATATCAACCTTGACCTTATTTTGGCTGGTCACTTTTTTTTTTAAAAGCAAAATGGCATCTGCAAACCATTTGCATTTAGGTGGATTTCTGTGTCCAACGCCCAGGACAGGTAATTCTTTCCGCTGTTATATATTGAGGATGGTAAATTCAAGTTTGGTAAGATTTGCCATAGTTTCAGCTAGCAGCTAAGACAACAACAAAAATAAAAATTATGCTAAATTTAATAGAATATAACAATTAGTGAATAACAATTGGATGCAGATAAATGAAAATAAATAAGTGTAAATCGATGAGAGAACCACATAGATATATGGAGCACTATATCAATAATGTATCATAGCATGATATATATATATATAATAATATAGAGGGGATGGCAATATATATATATAAGGTGGTAGGGAAATAAATATATATACCCATAATTTAAATAAATATTGATGTAGCAATAAAAAGATAAAGAAGCAAATAATAAATATAGATGTAGCAATATAAATAAATAGCACAGTATGAACAAATAAATATTAATAATAGGTAGATAGAAAAATAATAAATAATAATAACAATAACATAAATGAAATTAACAATAGAATAATATACATATGTCTATATATTTAAGTTATAGTGATGTAAGTATAACCATAGTAAAATGAATAATGAACAAAAATAAATAAAAAATAAATTGGGACTAAAAGTAAAGGTAGGAAAAATACAAATTATAAGAATAATAAAATAAATAATAGTAAAAAACAAAATAACTGAATGAATAAGTGACAATAAATAACCTTGCAAATATAATAATATGAATGGTAATTACAAGAAATCCGGAAAGGCAGTAAAATATTGCAACAAAAATTTAAAGTCTCATGACTTCATATCAATGATAAAAAGTTAGTACTATATAGCTTCGAAATAAAAAACTCAAGATAGGAAAAGTATATATGGCTTGGGACCAATATTAAAAAATCAAAACAATATGACTTCAAGTCGTATACTAAAATGTCAATAATAATATAAATAACGAAGATTAAAATGAAATTGTCAGATTGGAATCCAGTGTTTAAAAAAACTAATTATATATAGTGACTTGTCAGATTGTTACAAATTGATCAAGAAGAAATAAATTAAAAATACAATAAGACAAAGTAGATAAAATTGTTAAGATATAAGATAAATATATCTTTTGTAAGAACTATATTACTAATAACGTGTTATAAAATGAGAAAGTTTAAAAATAGAAGAAAAGATTGAGAGAGAAAAATGTATCTTCTTATTCACTTGAATGTGCAAATACTTGGTATATATATTTTTTATTTATAGGGCTCAATGCATTAATAACAAATCTAAGGAGTTACAAGAACATTAAACAACTTAATAGTATAATTGAGGATTATAAGGAATACCTACTTAAGACTCTTCAATTTAAAAGGTTAAAAAATATAATGCCATGAGTGGAATTCCTGAACATCCACATGTAATATTTTATAGCAAATTATATTAAATTAAAAATATTATTTATTAAGAAATACAAGATCCTACATTAAACTTGGCGCCCCAAAACCCAAATTTTGGAGATTACAACAGCATGATTGAGAATACTTATTTTTTATTTTTTTAAATAAATTGAGATAAAACTTTTTTAATATATTTATTTATGTTAATGTAAAATCACTTTCTGAACAAATTGCAAACGGCGCACCAACTAATCAGAACGATTCCGGTTGAGGAGTGAAGTGGATACTGTAAAGTGTACGCTCCCTTTTCAGTTCATTCAAGATTTCAGGTAGCAATATTGATTGAGCAGTTCTGGGGTTTATCGGCCGTGCTTCCTCCTCCTCCTCCTCCTCCTCCTCTCTTTTGGTTGAGCTACCCGCATTGGAACTTCCCCTATTCCTATTGTGAGCTTTTTGAGTCTCGAACCTTCTTCACTTGCTTCTCAGGCTTCAGAATCGCTTACCCTTTGCACAACTTATTATTCCATTGCTCTCCCGGTCGAATTCCAATGGCTTCATGTGAGTTTTTGTTTCTTTGTTTCGTTCTTCTCTTTCTGGTGAAGACGAAGGTGATTCCATTATTTCGATTAAGAATTACTGTTGCTAACTCTGGTTAGACATTAATCTCCTATGCCTTCTTTTCATTTGCTTTTCTTTAGTTTCAGTGAGAAATGGGGTGGGATATATCATCCTGGTTCTTATGACATTGTGGAGCTCAATCTTTATGCCAATCTGACATTCGCTGAACTTGATTTTGTTGAACTCGACCTTTACGCTTTCTTTGCGTTGCTGCTTTAATATCTTGACCAAGTAGAGGCAGTTGCCCTCTTTTAGAGATATGGAAGTCTTTAGAAAGCACACGCCTTTAGCAATAATGATGGGTGCGAAAATTTCCACTTTTATATAGAAGAAGAGGTGCTCACTTTTTATTTTACAAATACTGGATCGGGTTAGCCTAAATTATTTTACAAAAAAGCATCACTAGTTGGTTTTTACGGTCTGATTATAAAGATAGAACGTGCAATTTAAAATGGATGTCTGGAACTCTCTACTAAAATAGTCTATAGAAAAAGTGTGGTAACATGTGTTTGGATTTTATATTAATAGAATGTGAATTTAAAGATTTTTTTGTGTTCATGCCTCTACTCTTTCATCCGCCAAAGAAAATGTGATGCAAAACTGCAGAGCCACGTTACAATTAACGAAGCTTGCGCAGAAAGGAACCAGTTTTTCATGTCAAGGCTTCAACTGTAGAATTTTTATTGAAATTCAATAATCAAATATGAAGATCATAATTTAATTTGCCATCCCTACGCACATTTTAATTATAAAAGAATCAGACTGTTGTCAAATTATACAGCAGGTAATAGAAATCACATTGATACTATTATCACCCATTGTTATCAGAGGCATGGATTTTCATATATTTCCATCATTTTTTTCAATTAAATAAGCTGCTAACGGCATAATGAGTAATCAGAAATGGTTGAGTAGGCATTGTACTGGTATTCAAGGTTAATTTGTATGTCTTGCTTGATAACTTAGTATTGACACTAGAGTGTTCTTTGGTTAGTTTTTAGCATCTTTAGAAGAGGAAAGCACATTGTTTAGTATGATTTTCATTACACGATAAATGGACAATGTAAGGTTTCTGCAATTTTCTTTCCATTGACATGTGAGGCTGCTTAGCAGGAATTCACTGACTTAATCTTTGCCTTCAATCAATTAAATCTATCAATGATGCTGCATTAGAATAGTTTGTCCTTCTATTAGATGTTGCACGTATTCCTGTTGTGATTTAGTTTGTGTTCCACCTGACGAAGTGTCAAAGCAAACAGCAGATGGGCTTGCTATTGTAAACCAAACAAATGGACAGCAAGGGGAAGGAGAAGCTAGCATGGCTGCAGTTGGGTTATGATAAATAGTTGCTAAGAATATCTGACTGCCTTCATATTTTGAAGCTAACTATGATGAACTGTGTTGAGAACTGAAAATGAAACTTTACAGCCCCATAATTATTTCTATCACACTTACTTCGTTCATTATAGTAAACTGTGACAAGGATGCCACAATGAAGTAAAAGTTCATATAAGAAGTCATTTTTTTGTTTATTTTTTTTCTTCTTTCGTTTTTATGTTTAACTTTGCAAAACAATTTCTTTCCTTATTTCGCCTATTGTAGATGATAGAGTCCTCTAAATTCCATCCATTAGTTAAACTTGAATATCAGCCGAAAGCTACTCTTTCCTTATTCTTCCTTTGCAAATTATTCTGTTGTGCTAATGTTTAAGAGTTGACCATGCCAGTGTTGGGAGATTTATGTCTCTTGAATTGTATTGCAGGTAGCTTAGGGACGTCAAATATTAAGTTGTTCAACATAGGCACAGCTAATAAAAGAGTCAATAAATCACAACAGTATGGTATAAGAAGTTGGACCAGTAGGAGGTCATCACAAAACATCCATTTGACCTTGTCACAACGATCAGTTAAATTTTTAACTGCCTGCAGTGGTCCATCGTTAAAAATTCAGTGTAAGTATGCTTCTTTGATTAAAAATAGTTTCATGTCATGAATTTGTGAATTTCTCTAGCCAGTATGAAAAATTTCTAATATCATTATTTTAGAGTTGATTTGGTTTAATTCTATTTTAGTTAGGGTTTGGGATGTGGTCATACAGTTGGACTTTTCTTTTCTTGAAGAATGTATATCATACAGTTAAAGTTGGGTCTGCATCTCATATTATGGTTTGCGCATATGATATTCAATGAAAGTATAATAACTAGTTACATCGGTTGGCTCGGTGTAAGAACTTGCCTTGAGTATATGATGAACTGAACTAAATTATGCGCATGATAATGAATTAAAGTTAATCATTTAATATTAACAAATTTAAAAGATAATATATGTGGAAGCTTAATAATAAATCACATCCATGTAGATATAAATATTTTACGCTGAATATTTCATACTATAACATTGGGCAAATGTTAAATACCTGAGTGCAACTTTTTTTGTTTTTTGGTAAACTGAGAAGATGAAAACTAAATACTAGCCAGCGCCTGTGCCTGGAACAGGGTAATTCCAGATATCTTAGTTCATCCTTATCCCAAAAGTGTTTTGAAGTTTTTTGAAGTGCATAATCTCAAATTAGATTTAAAAATTACATTGTTATGTTTTTAAATTTGAATTTTTAGTTCATTGATGACGTTAAGTTTGAGATACTGAGGTAAAACTTCAATATATAATATTTAAGACGTGCTATATATAGTTTATTTTCATATTTATGTACTGGGAAAATACTTTTAGAACAAGCCCTAGAAACCTAAATTCTAGAATGCTTCTCTGAGTTTGACAGAAAGAAGGTGTAGACTGTAACCTGCATTTTGCTATGTTGGATGATTTTACCCTTCATTTTCCTAGCAGTTGACAATATTCTGATTCAGAGTCTTAACGGAATGTTTAGATTGAAACACAATTATCTAGCTTTTGTTACAAGGGTTTATTTTAAAGTCCATTAACTTTAGAATAACACAATAATCTAGCTTCTGTCACAAGCCTTTAATGATTATTTAACAGCTGCTACAAGTTCAGAAAATGTCTCTGAAGAGGTTAAGTCTTCGGGTCCAACAAGTGAACTTATTCCCAATTTAAATGAGGTTCGTACATAGTTTTCAATGATTTGTCACTCTTACAAGCCCATTTATAGAAGTCAACCTAGTTTACAATGACATAATTATTATGCAATCTTCATATATTGCTATGTATTCAGTTCCGTATCTTGAGCTCTTTCAAACTATGCTAGGAAAGCACCAGCCACACAAACAGATGTGAATGTGTTTTCAAGAAAATATGCTTACCCGTTTTACTAAACACCCTAAGATTTAAGCTGATCGGGCTTATGCATTTATCTTTATTTGATGCAAAATATTTTGTAGTGCTTGGTTCTGAAATTTTATCATGCTGAAAAATCGTTTTCTTTTATGGTCTTGCAAGAGAGGTTTGAGTCTATTTTCTACATTTTGAGATATAAATTGTTTTGTCTTCAAATGTCCTTTTGCTGAACATGAAGCAATCAAGATTCATGACAAACATGTCCTATATAACATGCTTGCGTACTTTATTGCTCTAAAATGTCGAAACATATTTTACATCAACATCTTGACAGGTGCAATTTCTGCTCAATGAAGTGTGTGACACAAAATCAGTTCAGGAACTAGAATTGAAGGTAAGCTAAATGAAGTTGAACTGAGTTTTGATATCTTCAAAAGCTAATGTTATTCGTTTCACTCTCTCAATCAGAAATTAGGATATTGTTTTCTAAAGCTCTTTGTTCTTATTGAATTTTCTCTTTCTTCTCCTTCACCTGCATAATTCCCTAATGTTATCATTCAGCTTGCTGGATTCCACCTGCGTGTAATGCGGAATTCTGCTGAGCAAAGTAGAGCTGTACCTCCTCCAACATCCCCTTCTGTTAGTGCAAACACTGTCACAGAATCACCTGATTCGAATGGATCAGTTTCCACATCATCTTTGGCCATCACTAAACCAGAAGCTTCTTCAGGAGGTAAGGGATTTCTAGATAAAGCTGCAGACGAAGGCTTGGTTTTAGTTACATCACCAAGGGTAAGAGCACATCTTTTATATTATTTACATAAGTTGCAACATAAATTCATGAAATCATAAATCATTTAGCAGGTTGGTTTCTTTAGGACATCTCGAACTATAAAGGGAAAGCGTGCTCCACCATCATGTAAAGAGGTAGCTTCATTCATTTCTTCTTCTCTTCTCTTTTCCCTCTTTAGTTTTTTTTAGATAGTCAAGGATAACTTTACTTATTTACATGATTTGAGCTTATATAGATATGGATAATTCTTCTTTCTGAATTTGGTTTTATGTAGATTTGGATATTTGATTTTCCTCTCTGTTGAACCAGAAATTAAATTTTATTGCAAAAATTTTCTTCCTTCAGAATATTGCACCTATCACTGAAAGTCTGGTTATCAGCTTTTAAATTTTCACATGCATATGCACACACCTATATATCGTATTGAAGTTAACATCATTCATGCCTGGGAATTGGCAGAAACAAGTAGTTAAGGAGGGCCAACCCATATGTTACGTAGAACAGCTTGGTGGTGAACTGCCAATCGAGGTTTGGGTCTCAGACTTTAAATGTTTTTTCATACTTTTGTGATGATCATGACAAGCATAATAATGTCTGATCACTTGTTCATGTCTGTTTCCAGTCTGACGTGTCGGGGGAGATCGTCAAGATTCTCAAAAAGGATGGAGGTTAGCCAATTCAAACTTGATAAATCTAGTCTTGTATTGCTTATCTCCACACTACCTTCTGTCTTAGATATAGAAGTACTCTTATTTATCACACATGGTCGAAGTTTTTATGAAGATGAAATCACAATACACATGATTTAAAAGAGTATTTTATTAAAACCAACTCAGATTTGTAGCTTAACTAATTTTTTTAACACTCCTAAATTAGACATCCAACTCTTATATTAAAGTTAGGAGAAAGTAATTTTCTTGTCTTGTTGCCTTTACAGAGCCTGTTGGATATGGCGATGCGCTTATCGCAATCTTGCCGTCATTTCCCGGAATAAAGCTTCAGTAAAGATTATGGTGGTTGTTTTCTTATGCTATTAGAATTACTTAATAAACTGGGTTTTGTGCATACAGAACAAGATGATTAAATTTGCTGTTTCATCCTTTGTTTTTGTCTGTTACAGTGATAGCTGTTAGCATATTCTTTGCGTTTTACTTCGCCTATAGTGGATGATTTTGGTAAGACTTCTCTCATCAAACAATTGAAAGCCTCTAAAGAATCAGTATAAACAAACACCTTGTAATACAAGATTGAGAGAAGAAGAATATGAAACTAAAGAAAGAAAGATGAACTTCATTGAATGAGATGATCAGTCATCTGTACAATTATATTACGGATCTAAAACTAGCTGCACGAGAATATTGAAAATGTACAGATTAAAGTGACACGCTATCACCTATTATACAGTTGTCATCTAACTAAATAAAGTAACTTAACTGAATATGCAACTAATTTGGTTAATGTAACTAATTGTGACTAGCTCCTAACTGACATTGTTACTGCCGCTGTTGGCTAACTTCGTTGCTGGTGCTGTTACTCCCCCCCCCCCCAACAAGCTGGCAAATATATATAAATTAAACCAAGCTTATGAATAAGGCGATGAAAAGGCTTAGGGCCAAGAGGCTTGGTAAATACGTCTGCCAATTGGTTAAAACTTCGGACGGGGATCAGCCGAATGGTGCCAGCTTGGACTTTTTCCCAAACGAAATGGCATTCCAATTCTAGATGTTTGGTGCGCCCATGAAAGGTTGGGTTGGAAGCAATGTGGATGGCAAATTGATTATCACAATAAAGGACAGTGGGATCTGGATGAGGGATTTTCAAGTCAGTCGGAAGGTACAAGAGCCATTGTATCTCACAAGCAACACAGCCCATTGCACGATACTCAGCTTCTGAAGATGAGAGGGAAACTGTTCTCTGCTTCTTTGATCGCCATGAGATCAAAGACTTCCCAAAGAACACAGAAAAACCAGACAGAGATCGCCTTGTATCAGGGTAGCCAGCCCAGTCGGAATCGCTGAATGCCTTAAGCTGAAGGGAGGAATTAGCTAGGAAGAAAAGGCCTTGTACAAGACTCCTTTTGATGTAACGAAGAACACGTAGAGCCGCCTTAAGATGAACTGTAGTAGAAGCTTGAGTGAATTAGCAGAGCTGTTGTACATCGTAAGACAATCAGGTCTAGTGGTTGTGAGATAAAGAAGACGTCCAACTAGTCGACGATAATGAGTGACATCTGTAAGCAAAGTGCCAGGAGACTGAGAGAGTTTAGTAGAGCGAGCCATAGGAGTGCAAAGTGGTTTATAACCCAAGTATCTAGCATAAGAGAGAATGTCAAGTGCAAATTTGCGTTGGTTTAGAGTAATCCCAGAAGTAGATCGAGCAACCTCAAGGCCAAGGAAAAATGTAAGTTTACTAAGATCTTTGATTTTGAAAGAGGCATCCAAATGTGCCTTAATCCGAGCAATTTCAATGGAATCATTACCAGCAATAATAATATCATCCACATAGATCAATAAGGTTGTAAAAGAATCACCATTATGCCTAACAAATAATGAATAGTCAGATTTGGATTGAGTGTACCCATAAGAAATGAGAGCAAAAGACAGCTTTGAGAACCATTGGCGAGATGCTTGTTTGAGACCATATAATGATTTCTGTAACTTGCATACAAGATTAGGATTGGGAGAAGAAAACCTGGTGGGAAGCTCATGTAAACATCATCATTGAGATCTCCATGTAAAAAAGCATTATTGACATCAAGTTGCTCAAGATGCTAATTAGATGCAGCAGCCACAGCGAGTAACAGGCGAATAGTGGTCATCTTGGCAACTGGGGAAAAAGTATCAAAGTAGTCCGCCCCTTCTGTTTGAGTGTAACATTTGGCAACAATTCTAGCTTTATACCTTTTAAGGCTCCCATCAGCACGAAATTTTGTCCTCTAAACCCATTTGCAACCAATTGTTGTTTTATCCTTTGACAATTCAGTCAAAACCCAAGTTTTGTTTTGCTCTAATGCTAAGATTTCAACTTGAATGGCCTGCTGCCACCTAGGGAATTGAATTGCTTGTCGATAATGTTTGGGTTTATGAGGAATAGTGATGGATAATGCAAAATTTTTGTAAGAGGGAGATAAAGAGTCATAGGAGAGGACAAAAGATAAAGGGTACCTGCAGGAAAAAGCTATGGAAACCGACTGTGATGATTGGAATAGAAAGCAGTGATTGTCATGAAGGTAAGAGGGCTGCTTGTACATTCTGTGAGAACGCCTGAGGGGTTGGGAAGTGGAAACTGAATCAGAGGAAGTAAGTGGAGAAGGGGTAGTGGTGGAAATAGTGGTAGGGACGGGATCAGGATAATCCAATGAAGGAAAAAACTGTGGCATAGGTATGGAGAAATCTTGTGAAGCGAGAGGAGGAAAAATGAAAAATAGACTCATAAAATAAAACATGGCAAGAGATAAAGATGGCATTTGTGAAAAGATCAAGCAAAATGTAGCCCTTAGTACCATATTTGAAACCCAGAAAAATGCATTTGTGTGCCCTAGCATCAAATTTGGAGTGATGAGCAGAGGATGTGCATGCAAAACAAAGGGAACCAAATACCTTTAAAGATTTATAATCCGAAAATTGATCATGAAGAAGCTGATATGGGGACTTACTGTTTAAAACAAGAGCAGGCAAACGATTAATGATATACACAGCATGACAAATGGCATAGGACCAGTAGGCAGTGAGAATGTTGAATTGAAACATCAAGGATCTAGCTACATTTAGAATGTGCTGATATTTTCTCTCAACAACACTATTTTGTTCAGGAGTCTCAACACAAGAGGTTTGATGCAGGATGGCCTTAGATGAGTAAAAAGAAGTCATTTGAAATTCCTTACCATTGTCAGTTCACACAATTTTAACATTTTTATTATGTTGATTTTCAAGGTAAAGAATCAAGTTTTGTAAGGAAGAACGTGCCTTAGATTTAAATTTCAAAAGGTTAATCCAAGTATGGTGTGTGTAATCATCAACAACTGTTAAAAAGTATCTATGCCCCTGTATTGAAGAAACATTATAGGGGCCTCATATATCAGCATGCAGTAATTGAAGGCAAGAAGTGGTACTTGTGCTAATAGGAAATGACACATTTCTTTGCTTTGCAAAATGACATACATCATAGCTAGAATGAGCAGATTTACAAGAGATAAAAGGGAAATAGTGACTCAAAACATCTAAAACATGAGAAGACAAGTGTCCAAGACGATAATGCCATATTTCAAAGTGAGGGTCATTTTTATAGGAGGAGGGAGTTGTGACAGAGTGAACACAAGCAGCTTGAGGTGTATGACTGGTCAACTTGTATAATCCTTGAAAAGGCTCAGCTATACCAATCGTTTTCCATGTCTTCAAATCCTGTAGAAAACATTGGTTAAGACAGAAAATGACACATCAATGAATTTGGTTAGTCATCTGAGAGACTGAAATGATTTTGAAATGGAACTTTGGGATATACAAGAAATTGGAAATACAGATAGTAGGAGTAATTTTGATAGTTCCAGAAATAGTGGTCAGAACAGTAGCATGTGTAGGCAATGTAACTTTAATGGGAGAAATTTGTTAATATGAGGTGAATAGAGATAAGGAGTAGCAAACATGTACAGTTGCTCCACTATCAATTATCTAAGAATCAGTATCATCAATGAAAGAATTTGTGTAGATACCTTTAGTTGGAGCATTAGGTATCAATGGAAGAGAAGAGAGTTGATTGATGCAGGGAGATGGAGCAAGTAGTGCAGAGGTGGTCGATGAAGAAGGAACAACAGCAAGAGTAGCTGGATTTGATTGCAGTAGAGCCAAAATTTGATAATATTGATCTTGAGTGAAAGGATTGTGTGCATTGGTAGAAGTTGGGTTGCAGGGCAAAATAGCAGCCGAGGGATCAGAATTGGAAGATACAACGTTGTTTATTGCAGTTGTGTTTCTGAATTTGTAGCCTGGTGGGAGACCATGCTTTTTGTAACAAGTTTCAATAGTGTGGCGTGGTTTACCACAATAAGTGCACACCTTAGTAGCAACATTGGAGTACTTTGGTTGAGATGAAGATTTGGGATTAGTGCAAAGCAGACAGACAGCAGATTCTAAGGAACCATTAAGCTCACGTTCTTGTTGTATAACAAGAGAAAAAACTTTATTAATGGGAGGCATAGGTTCCATCAGCATGATTTGAGACCTCACAATAGCAAAACGTTCATTGAGCCCTTTTAAAAATCGAATCACATAGTCTTGTTGAATGTAAGTTTTGGCATAACAAGAGCAATTAGGAATAGGGCGAAAATTGAGCAACTCATCCTACATAATCTTCATTTTTGTAAAGTAATCAGAAACAGAAAGATCACCTTGACGAATTTGGTAAAGCTCTTGAAGCTCAGCAACATGAAAAGCATCTCCATGGCTGAAACGATCCCGAAGATCATTCCACACATCCATAGCTTTATTGAGCCAAATAACACTCTGAGCAATGGACAGGGACAGCGATCGGTTGATCTAAGTTAAAACCATAGTGTTGTATTGTTGCCATGCAGGGAAGAAGGGATTGGTGGAAGCAGGGGCAGAGTTAGAGCCATCGATAAACTGGAATTTGTTTTTGCTCATGAAAGCCATAGTCATTGCACGAGCCAAGTGATGATAGTTGGATCCAGTAAGAGGCAGTGAGACGAGCACGAGAGAAGGATTCTCGTTTGGATGGAGATAATAACAAATTGAAGGATCTTGAGAAGCAGTGACCTGTGATTCGGCCGAGCGAGAGTCGGTCGCCATCGGAAAAGAAAGGAAATTACAGTAACAAAAGAGAAGGAAGAGACGCGATCAAAGGAAATTACAACGGGAGCATATATTGCTCTGATACCATAATACAAGATTGAGAGAAGAATATGAAACTAAAGAAAGAAAGACGAACTTCATTGAATGAGATGATCAGTCATCTGTACAATTATATTACGGATCTAAAACTAGCTGCACGAGAATATTGAAAATGTACAGATTAAAGTGACACGCTATCACCTATTATACAGTTGTCATCTAACTAAATAAAGTAACTTAACTGAATATGCAACTGATTTGGTTAACGTAACTAATTGTGACTAGCTCCTAACTGACATCGTTACTGCCGCTGTTGACTAAATTCGTTGCTGGTGCTGTTACCTTGTGACCTTATTAAATATGGGCATGCATGAAAAGAATATTTATGCTCCTTAAAAACTGGCAAGTGATTTATAAAAAAAAAAATCCGGAATACTTGTTAGTTGGTGTTCTATGATAAGGATAGTGAGTGCTATAATATATGTCTCTTTTAATTATCCCATATATATTAAAAATCGGTTCAGATCATGGCTTGTCAAAAAATTCGAATAGGTTTTGCTATTGTTCTTATCAATTACATGAAATCTTAACATCAAGTATCACAAAAATGGAACATATATTTCGCAAGGTGATTTATATTTAAAACCATAGCCGATTATATTAAACAGAACTAACGTGCATGGATATTTAACTGCCTATTTTTTTTTGCCAATTATTAGTATACTGTTTCTAGCCTTAATACATCATCAATTTGTGGAAATTTAATTGGTGATTATGATCTAGAACCTATCATAATCATTTTTCTCTTCTTCTTCTCATCACATCCTTATTGTATTTCAGAATGAATTGTTGAAATTATATATTTTATAAAACCATTATTTTTTTATCTTTAGATAGTCTTCTATTGGAAATTATTCAAAACAAAATTTATTAGTTTAGATTTATTTATTTATTTACTATGTAATATTACAACAATTTGACAAGATATTAAATATTACGATTCAATCCTTAATTTAAAAATAGAAATGAAATGAGGAAAAGAAAGTGAGGGAAATACCAAGAAATGATTGAGATCGAACATTTTTTTTAACAAATATAGATATTCTTTTATTGAAGCTAATATTGTTTTGGCATTACATGTGGGCACATGTAGCAGTCGAATGCAAACCTAGGTGATTCAATTTTTTTATAACGGGAATAACGAAAATATAAACGAACTCGTAAGAGCAAGAGAAAATCTTGGGAAGGAAAAATTAGGGAGATTTTTTCCATGTTAAGCTTGATTTATATTAGGCTTATTTGACATTTCGTTTGAAAAAAGTTAAAAGTACGTTCAACAGTGTTTTTCTGTAAAACGAGATAGCGTTCTCCACATATTTACCTTAATTTATATAAAAGCACTTTTTTATTGAGTTCCCAAACGGGCTTAATGTGTATTTTTTGAGGTGCGCTTCTATTCATAAGCCTCGGTTTATTATAATATACTATACACTTTTTAGAATAAAAAAAAAGATATTAATGTTTTTTAGTGTGTGTATGTCCATGCACTTAAAAATTTAGATCGATGTTCTAGTGAAAAAAAGTAGTCTAGATTCATGAATGAGAGAGGAAAATAAGATAATTTATGAAATAATAATTATGTTCTTTTGAATTTTAGGAGATCATGTATATTGATAAATTACGATAAAATTCAAATGACAATTAGAGCCCGAGGCTTAGGGCTCGTTTGATACACTGGAATTGGAGTGTTGGATATAGAATTGGAATTTAAATTTCATGTAGATGCATGTTTGGTACAAAGAAATGAGTATGTGGAAAATTTCCATCAAAAATGCTGGAAATCATTTCCACCTCCACACCTCAGTTTTGTAACCATTTCCATGGAAATCCTCTTTTACCCTTCTATTTGCTTTCAGCCATGGACGGCCATGGACGGCGACCTCACACCTCACAGTCGGACTACAGCTATGGACGGCGACCTCACACCTCACAGTCGGACTACAGCTATGGACGGCGACCTCACACCTCACAGTCGGACTACAGCTATGGACGGCGACCTCCACACCTGCCACCGCCGCCGCCGACGACCTCCACACTTGATATTAAGCTTCCCCTTCACCGATGACCTCATCATCTTCTCCTTCTTTAGCCACAACTTCAGCTTCACCTTCACCATCTCACTGACGTTTCATTATCTTCTCCTTTTTTAACCACAGCTTCAGCTTCACCTTCACCAGAGCTCACTGATGTTAAGCTTCATCATCTTCACCTTCTTTAAGCTTCCCCTTTTCCTTCATCATCTTCACCAGCTCACTGACTAACAGCTTCATCATCTTCACATTATCGAAAAACCACTACGGCGACGCATGAAGGCGAGACCCACGATGATTTTGTCCTCCTTCGATTTCGACGCGTCCAAGCTCAGCTCTGCAGACGGCGAGACCCACGATGATTTTAATTTCGACGATGATGATAAAAGAATTTTTTTAAAAAAAGATTTTTAATTAGAAGGGTTTTTAGGTCTTTTCATCTAAAAATCATATCTCATTTCCATGACATACCAAACATACTTTTAAACCTCGTTTCCATTTCCATTTCCATATCTATTTCCATATCCATTTCCTTCTCCATATCTATTTCCATATCCATCAAAATGAATTTTACGTACCAAACGGGGCATAAGTTGTTCTCAAACATGAAAACTTGCAAGAATATGATTAAATTATCCGATTAAAATTTAAGAAGGATTGCTTTTTATCAAAGTTTTAGGATGGAACGTCAAAACTCTTGACCAATCCTTATGAATTAATGAGGAATACAAAAGGTACAAAATTCTATTAGTGAGAACTTTAATTCTTTTTATAAGAATTTAATGCATTTAAAAAAAGGAAAAAAAAGAATTCAATGCAATTGCATATTCGATGTTGAAACACGATATCATTGGTTAAGTACAAATGCAGTGTTCATCTTTATACATAAAATCTAAATCATCCAAAATCTAATTTAAATGGTTCGTATAATCCTTGCAGTGATAAATTTATTTACTTTTAAGAAAGTATAGATTAATAATAGG
>JANTPZ010091643.1:0-16917 GCA_025593235.1 Vachellia pachyceras
AGTTGACATGAATTATGGGAAATTTTATTTAACGAGGAGAGATGATAATCATGAAAGAGAAAACAATGGAATCTGGAAAATGTGTTATTAGCCAGATGATTGGGAACCATGAAAAATGCGAAACCAATTTGCACTTATAACTACGCTGAAATCTGCACCGTTGAGAATACAGTTTCAACGTTTCAGATTTAAAGCTTTCAACTGGTGATTTTTAAAAACAGAATCCTTAAAACCCATTTTGACGAATTTGGAGATGACAGCGTACTTAAGTTATGAGCGTGCATGCAGCTGAGCCTGAGTGTGTTTAATTTCTAAGAAATCATGTTTAATTTGTACCCTTAAAATCTGATTCAGGTACATTCTATTTTAATTGTGATTTAATTAAGAAAACATATATGGAACATAAGATGAACACGCCTTTCATTTAATTTGGATCAAAGTTTCTCTCTCGTTGTTTTTTAAGAAACATATATAGGTATATTCTATTAAATTTTTAAGAAAAATTTAAGGGGATAAGTAACAGTAACAGCATGACATGAGATTATCAGCATTTCCAACTCTCACTTGTTAAAAAAACTAGTCACTATCCATATAGCACAAAGTTACCGGCCAAACTTTCTTTTGCAACTCATATCCGGCCAAACAATCTTAAAATGAGGGCGCCCACGCATGCTCCTACTAATCAACTCCATGGTTAACACTTAGTACCTCACATGTTATGATTCAGGAAGTACTCGTCAACTCCATTATGAAGCTTGCTTTTCATTTTTTGTATAAAAAGTTTCGTCAAGCAAGTTTCTTGAAACGATTCTTATCCTTCCAATTGGATATCTCAAGATCCATCGCAGCCTAAGGCGTTTTGAAAGTTTGATGATAGAGACTTTTCTTGTTGTAATGTTATACCTTTTAATGTTTGTCTTCTCTGTGTTATTAGTTTGGTTGTATTTAGGTTGGTTGCTTATTATGGTTATTTTTAAGACTTTTTATGTTTGTTGTATTTAATGTTAATGGCTTCTTTTGGCAAAAAAAAGCAACACCTACTGTACTTTTGTGAATTGATTGCAAGCATTGAATTATATTCAGTATTCTATCCTTTTTTATAATAATGCATATGTTAACGATCCGTTAGAAGCAGAACAGTAATGAGAAGAAATAGATACATTATAAAATTACGTTCATATAAGTTGAGATAAAATTCTTTTTATATATTTACCTTATAAATCGTAAATCATGTTGAAAAAGTAGTTTCAAACATTAATAAAAAAACAGGCATTTGATATGATTGTTAGAAACAATAATAATAAGAAGAAACCGACTGTCCCCCTTTTCAATTCCTTTAAAACATGCTTTATTATGTTTGAAAATGTACCTGGGCATCGTTGGAAAAAGAAAAGAAGAAAAGAAAATGTACCTGGACATCATGCAGACTTGATATGCTTTCAAATGCATGCTTTTTTTCAAATGTTTTCGGTACCGTCATTAATTTAAAACCGACTGCCTTCATGATGTTAAATGAGTTTAATGGAACCAAATGGTGATTATGTGGGCTATGGCTTTCAAATTGCCCAACGTCGAATGACCTACACAAAGGCTTTAAACGAGAGGTTCAATATACAGTCCACTTGAACTTCTTGTACCTCTTTTCTTTCTCTTACATAGCTCATTTTTATTATTTCTTATTTACTGGTGGAGGCATAAGTAAAAAAAAAAATAAAAGCAAACTGTTTATTATAATAAGAAACAAAATTACACTCTTGTTTATTTCCTTGCACGAGAGAACGAAGGAGCACATGTGGTAAATGCGTACCGGTAACGATTATTATAGGCATGTAAGAATAAGATGTATATAGCAACGCACGCACGCACGCAACAACAACAAGCGCAGTCCCTTTAGGTGTGGTTGACTATATAGATCAATAACATCATTGCACTATATTATAAATCATATCTTTGAATATATTATTAACCAAAAGATCTCTCTTTATAACTTTTTTGAGAATGCATTTCGGTCTTCTTTTACCCATTCTTAGATGAATCCACACTGTTTGGTTTACCATTCTTACTGGTGTCTTCAATATCCTTCTTTTTTTGAGTAAAAATTGAATTCATTCAGGGTGTATTTGGGAATTCCGTTGGGAGAAAGGAGTTTACAGATTCCGAGGTATTTTATGGATTTCAAGATGTTTTTACAAATTTCAAGATTGTTTTTATGAATTTTAAGATGGTTTTTACAGATTTCGAGCATGCACCGTTTGGGAAACGGTGTTCTAAACAAGCACTGAATCATTTAAAGCTGGCTAAGTCTTATACCAAGAGATAACAAACCTCCAGTCGCTTCCACATCCTTGCAGTGGGTGGGGGTTGGTCAAATGTTACAAAATTACTACTAATACAATGAGATAATTTAGCTAAAAAAATCAGGTAAGGAGAGTGGTTCCCAAAACAAATGTCTAAAGTAGATTTGTCAATCCCTTTAAACAATCAACCCGGTGCCTCCAATAATGTCAGCGAACAGGTGGGTTGCATCACTACCCCATGTTAACAAGTTAATAGCTTCTAAAAAGTCGGTGTAGATGATAACCTATTCATGTCCCCCCTTATCTAGCATAAGTTGAGATCCTGAAGAATTGTTGTTGTTTCTGCAATGATCAGTGGTACAGTAGTAAGTTTGCAGCTGAAGCCACATATCCAGTTGTTCTTAAGCACTCCACCACAGCCACTCTACCATCCAATAGAACCGACCCATCAACTTCAAGATTCACATACTCTTGGGTCATCTTGTTTTGTCTACCACAGAGGTCCCTTATGCACAGAATAAACCATTTTCAATCAAATCCTTGTCTAATCTTGCCCGAAATAAACCGGTGTTGGCATTGAGGTTAGGAATAACCTTTGAAGGATTATACAATTTGGTACATCGACCAGTCCAAATATCCCAACAAATATAACCAAACATAGAGTAACCATGGGATCTTCCATGTATGGTTTCTCCCTGCTTCATGTTTCAGATTCCACATGATCCATTCAGCTCCCTGAAGCATAAAGAAGGACATCCACCATTCAGGTTCCACGACTGACTTCCAACGATGGACAACATTCGGACAATCCCGCAGGAGGTGCATCAGATCCTCTGGTTGGTCACAACCAAATGGGCACAAGGCTAAAGGTGACAACCCATTCTCTCTTGTAGCGCCGCAGTGTGAACTCTACCATGAGTGGATAACCATAATAATGATTTGATCTTCTTTGGTCTAGGCCATCTCCAAATTAGCTTCTGTATGGTGCTCCATTGCTGTTAGGTACCTGCATAAACAAAGAGATATGCAGATTTAATAGAGAAGCGCCCATCTGAAAATGGTCATCAATAGAATTGATCCTCTCCTCTCTCCTCTTTGAGTGGGTGAGCACTGATGATTCTAGTAACAATGTCTTGCAGGAGCCAGTAACAAAGATTTTGTAGATCCTAATCTCCCCAAGGATTTAGATAATCCACCACAACTTTATCAGATTTATCAATGATCTCCTCATATCCATGAATCAGTTTTTTTTTAATGGATAATTGATCTCAGACTAGTTGCCTTCCCCAAAAAAGCGTTAATATCCCATTACCCACATTTTTAGCTATGCACTAGGAAAGGATGACCACACAGTGTACATATTCCCCTTCAAGTCGAGAAGCATTCATTCTCTGTCACATTTGGCATAGGGAGTCGCCCACACCTATATTTTGCTCGAAGGACTTTGACCCATAGAGCATCCTCGTTAGTGACTAGGTTCCAACACAGTTTCAAAATGAATGCTTCATTTTGCCTTTTGAGATTCTTGATAGCCAGACCTCCATCTGATTTCTCCCTGGTAATCTCATCTTCCCCATGCCTCCTTTCGTATGAAACAAACCTCTTGAAAATGTATTTTTGGACAATATTATGAAACCTTAGTGATGAAGAGTTTGGAGCCATGAGTACTGAATAAAATATTTTAAGGAAAACACGGGAGAGAAAGCATAATGACTCACGGATTCACCGTTCTTACTTTGCATGTTTGCATACGACTCAGTTATTTCTAAATTAATAACTAAGCTTCCAATTTTTAAAAGAGGCCACATGTTTAATTTTAGGTGCAACATTCAATTATTCATTACATGCTATGGTGTCGTCCTCGATACGTAATTACGTACGTGTCCTCGTTTTCAGATTTCGTGCTGCAGCACGGCGTCGTCCATCTGATATGGTTATTTACCAGAAATTAACATTAATTAACTAATCGGGAGTCACTACCGAACGTCGGAGTGCAGTGATCAGTGTAGTTATCATTTCCCCAGAGGTCGAGAGTTCGATTTCCTAGGAGTCACGCTCGAGGGTAGAGGATACTCACCTTTGGTGCAAAACACCTTAAAGGGGTGCGCCAAGATTAATCGGTTGTCTCGGATTACCTAGTCCAATATGGGAGAAGGCCATGAACTCAGAAAAAGGCGTCGGATACTGGAGGAATCGCGGGGGACGATAAGCCCAATTTGCCAGATTTACCCCAAAAAAAAAAATAATCGGGAGTCACATCCCAATGCGTTTAAGTTAATGAGTCATAAACAACAGATAAGATTCAAGGGAATACCGGAACCTTCTCTCACTCCACATGTCCTCCACGTTGTGCGTATCGCTTCGCTACTCAAAGACCCCCACGCTCCATTTCTCCGCCCTCATCTCAAGCCTCCGATCTCTCTGACTGATCTGATAAAGGAAAGCGACGGGCAAGATGAAGAACTTCCTCGCAATGAGGACCGATTCTCAAGACGATGCCGTCCAATTGCTCAACTCCGATTTCCAGGATCTCAGCCGCGCCGCTTCAAACCTCGCCCGCCATGCCATCAAACTTGGTGGCCTCGGCTTCGGCACCTCTTTCCTTCAGTGGATTGCTTCTGTCTCCGCCATGTACGATCCTTCTCACTCCTTTTACTCCTCTTCCACTGCGTTCTGTTCCCTGCACAGCACACTCAAGCTTTCTTCTCATGATCTTGTAGTTAGTTCTGAGTGGACTTTCTTTGCTTCAGCCAACATCGGTTGAATCATGTGATGCCTTTATACTTTTTATTTTAAAATTGCACATGCATAAACAGGTTTTCCTGTAGAATCGATCTGGCAGTTGATCAGTTGAATTTCTAGCTGCTTGTCAAGTCTGGAATGTTCTTGGTGTTGGATATTTTCAGCTTTTCAGATTGATGAGGGCAGGGTCTTGTGGATTAGAGTTATCTTTATTTCTCTGTATTTATGTTATTGCTAACAATAAGGACCCCTAGTTTAGACTTTTGTTCCATTCTGGAATTCGATACTTTGATCAGCTGTAAACAAAAAATATTGCTATTTCAACTCTGCTGCTAAGAATCTAAGATGGTAAATGGTAGATACAATGAAGAAAATGACCAGATGATTAATTTCGAAACCAATTTACTTTGCAGTGTGAATGTTCAATTTTGGACTGCAGATGTTGTTTTTCTTTCCTGCATTCCCTATGTGATGTATAATGGTTGTCGCATGTTGGTTTATTCCTCTAACAGTTTCCTGAATTATAAACTTCCCTTTGCCTTATAAATTTTGTTTCAATCTGTCTGCTGTAGTTACTTATTGGTTTTGGATCGTACAAACTGGAAGACAAACATTCTTACATCGCTGCTGATTCCATACATTTTCTTGAGCCTTCCTTCGTTAATTTTTGGTGCCTTCAGGTTATTAGCCCGTCACACTTCCATATTGCCTACCCTGTCCAATACCAAATCTCTGTTTCTTTTCTCTTATCTAGCTACTTATCTGAATGTTTATGCAGGGGAGAGTTTGGGAAATGGATAGCCTTTATTGCTGTTGTGTTACGGCTTTTCTTCCCGAGGCATTTCCCTGGTATAGTATGATTTCAGTTGACATTAAATCACGAATCATTGTTCTTCTTGTCTATATTGGGTCAAGACGTCAAGCTATGATACACAATGTACATGCTTTGGAAAACTTTTTTCCCCTAGAAAACTTTTTGGGGTGCCTTTGATTGAGTAGACAAGTATCTTGTGCTGCTATGACCTTTTTTGCTCCAAGTTTTATTCTAGCGCAATGGTACTTTTCAACTGACCCATGCATAAGCAATTATATGTTTGTCTGTGTACGAGAAAACTCTTGATCAGATTCTGGCCTGACTAGATGAATTCTAAATAGATACGTGGTCATTTCCAGGGAGGCTTTTTAGCGAGAACCACCTTTGAGATGTTTATATTAAAAAATTATACTACTTTAGGGCTTGTTGGGAATAAGTTCATTCCTTTCATTACGTTGTCATTATGTCCTTATAAGTCGAGATGCAAGAATCATTCTCTATCTTTAAAGTCACCTTCCTCACTGCATTTTGCATTCCATTGGATTTACCGAAGAGAGAACTTTTAAGAAATCGTAACTGCTTCTGCAGGTTGGTTGGAATTGCCTGCTGCTTTGATTCTGCTTATAGTTGTGGCTCCAGGTCTATTCGCTAGCACATTGAGAAGCAGTTGGGTCGGCGTCGCAATATGCCTCGCCATTGCATGTTATTTACTGCAAGAACACATTCGAGCTTCTGGTGGTTTCAGGGATTCCTTCACAAAACCTCATGGCATATCAAATACAATCGGTATAATCCTTCTATTAGTCTATCCTGTTTGGGCATTGGTACTCGCCATTATATAAATGCGAACTTTTTAACAGTTGTTGGGATTTGTGAATTGAAATGGCCACTGTTCCTCTGTGCATTATTCATTTGATGGAAGCTCTGAGACATGTATATTCAAAGAGTTTGATTGTGTAAAAATTTGAAAATAGTCCTCAGTGTACCATTTATTTGTTAGAAGCTGAGACTTGTATATCCCAAAGAGTCTGCATGTGTAAAAAGGTGAAATCAGATGTTATTAGATTACTTTTGGCTTCATCGAATTGGAAAGTATAGAAGACGAGGGTTGCATTATCCTCTCATCTTCTGGTGTGCTTGATGGAAATAAATCATATTTCCTTTCAACTTTTTAATAAGCTCCTTTTAATCACCTCGTACAAGTTAGGAAATTTAGTTACATTTGGCTATCTCTATTAAATTTGTCGATAATTAGAATAAATTTTCACAATTGCCCTCTATCTTGTTCTCGTAATTTTTTTATTGTATTTGATGTCTTGGAGAACTCAGTATTTGCGCACGTAGAGTGCGCGAACGATTTTGTTTATGGTGCATTTAAAAGGTTTTATAATGATTTCTATTTTGTATTTAAAAAGTTTTTATGGCATCTTTTTAAGGAAAAATAATTATTTTTTTATAAATTAACAGGCCAAAGTCAACTACTATACTTCAGGAGTTTACCGTGAACAAATGATAAATTCTTTATGCTCATCTCAAACATCAACGTATTTTGCGAGATGGAGGCTTTCCGGGATTTGTAAATAATTTTATTTCAAAATATATATTGACAAGGATGTGCATGCATGGTTGCTGTAATAATACAAGAAAACTGTGTTTTCAGATTTTTAGCGAATATAATTAATAAGAACCAATACCAATACAAAATGAATTATGAATAATAAACTACCCCAAATAATTATATTTTAACATAGCACTCCAGCTCCTTTGGCCCAAAAAAACATAGCACTCCAGCTTCCTTCCTGCTTCAAACCTTCCTCTCCTTTACTTCGTCGTATAGTTTATCGATATGGTTCTGCAAATAAAGTAAAAAGGTTAACAGGTAAATAAATATTTCTGCTTCATGCTCCATACCTCAAATCATAGACTAGTATATGAACTCATTTGATACACTATCTCTCTACCGATGTATTGATCAAAGGGTATACAAACCTTAAAGTACTTGAGCAGTTGTGGTCTCTTCAATTTAAAAGTTGGAGTTACAAGATCTCTCTCCATGTCAAAGGGGATGGGTTCCAGATGAACTGCTTTTAGCATCTCAAAACCTCGAAGCTGCAACAAAAAGTTCTCTTTCATGTCAGATGAAGTTTCCAGCAGGTGATACAACTTTGAGGAATGACACAAGTTTCTGATTAGTCTGAGACAAGTTTAATTATAATTGGGAGTTTGATCATATGTGCATACTTGGTGTTTCTGACCAGTTGTATTGAGCTCGTCCAAAATGAACTTTCTTGCCTTTGGATTTTCACATAAAGATTTAAAATCACCAGTCTCATTGTGCTTCTCTGCCCAGTCCTCGAGTGCCTTTTTTTCTGGGACCACCACAGCCACCAGAAATGACTCAAAACTGTTCCCATATACCCAAATCTGTATGAAACGATCAAAGCATTTTGGGTTACATTAATTACGTAAATTCAGTGACTAAATCGCTGTATGCTGCTTTGCGGGTTGATGAAGAAACCTACCGATGCTATTAGAGGGCATTGCGAGTACTTGTTTTCAATACTCTCAACAGCAATATATTCCCCTTGAGACAACTTAAAAATATTCTTTTTTCTATCAATAATTCTCAGGGCTCCATCTGCCTGCCATTCTCCAATGTCACCTGCATGGGATTTAAAATCATTCCCACACTTGTTGCAATTAGAGAAAAAGAAACTTGTAAAGGGGGAAAACAAGGGAGAGATTTGCAAGTTCATGATAGAACTTCAGACTTGACTCTTACCTGTATGAAACCACCCATCAACCATCACCTCTTTGGTAAGATCTTCACGCTTGTGATAACCAGAAAACAAGGTGCTTCCTCTGAGGCAGATTTCTCCACGGGGCAGATCGGAAACTGCATCGTATCCCATGTCTGGAACAGATTCAAGCCTGGCTTCAATGGTTGTCATGGGCACCCCCACTGTTCCCATCATAGAAAACACATCTCCAATTGCAGTGAAACACCCACCACAACTTTCAGTGAGACCTGTCATGCCCAAAATGATAATAAATTAGAGCAACATAAATTATAGAGACTCATAACATGCACTTAGTAGATGAATCAAACAAGTCTCTGTTGTGATAGACTCAGAAGAACGACCAACAACGCCAATGAATGGAGCCATTTCTCACAAGAAGTGACTATATTTAAAATTCACTCTTGATTTTATGAACTTCAACCAAACTTCCTTCTTGGAAGAGTCATGATGTTAAGCAGAAGATTTGTGTACAATACCATATCCTTGTGATAATGTGGATCCAATAGTGACCCTCAGAAACTCCTCCACATGCTTAGGCAAGGGGGCGGCTCCTGATAACAAGATGCGAACCCGTCCGCCCAATGCTTGTTTTATCTATGAACAAAACTGATGTTTAGAATTTAAACAAGATAGATATATAGAATTGGCGAAGGACAAAGATGGAAGACCTTATCAAACACAAGCTTATCAAACAGAGGTGCTGCTTTGTCTTGTGGAAGTCCCTTCTCTAAATATCTCAACTTGCTGTGAGTCGATCCCCCAGATTAATTCATGCTTAGGATGGAATAGAGAGCCAAAAGGATCAAAGTAAAAATGGAAGAACATACTAGTTATATGCATGCTGAAACAACATATTCTTCAGTGCCCCTCCAGAAGAAATTCTGCTTACAATTCCTTTAGTTGCAAAGGATCTAGTCAATGCTTGTTTATTTGAGGAGCTTAAAGACAATGATTAGACAAGGCAGTTTACCCAACTATAGAGAAGAGAATAGGGTCTTCATTTCTTACCAGCGTAAATACGGTCATAAACTCTGGGAACACCACAAAATATAGTTGGCTTAAGTGTCTGGATATCTTCCATTAAGAACCTGACATCCTGTAAGAATGAAGGTGAAAATTTTCCTTATGAAGCATAAAGCCTCGCTGAGACAGGAAAATGGAAGTATGATTAAAGTAATAAATTGCAAAAAATTGAATTCAGATCTTACGCCTTGCCAAAACCCTATTGAGGAGCCCTTGTAGATGCAGTAGCTCTCGATTATCTGGTCGTATACATGTGCTAGAGGAAGAAAAGAGAAGTACACGTCGTCTACTGTTGCCTACAATTGCACATATTTTTTGGCTAACCATTTAGCATTACATAAATGAAAAGTCCAAGCTCAAACTTATCTTCCTTACTCATCATCCTCTCTAAATATTTGATTCAGAAGAGAAATGAACTTGAAGATCATAATCATCTTACCACTTTGTCTGTTAATAGAAGTATTTGGTCAATAGACAACACTTCAGCCATAAAAGCCTCGTTCTTAATAATGACACCTTTGGGTTCACCGGTTGTTCCACTTGTGTACATTATTGTGCAAATGTCTGTCTTCTTTTTTGAAGGTAGATCACCCTCCAAACTTCCCTAAATGAAATTCAAGATTGAAATACAAGTAGAGTAATCAGAGAAATATGTTTATAACATGATTAGGAAAATGAAAAGTAGGCTTGGCATCATACCAACTTGAGGAACTCTTTCCAGGAGAAGCAGCCTGCACCATGTTCCTCAGCTTCCTTCTTTTGTTCAGTTGAGACATTTCCGAAACTCACAATGGCTAAACCATGAATTTACAGAGCTTGGTTACCATCGAACAAAGAAAAACCCTAAAGCATTTATTTTGTATAAAAGATAGGAATGGTTAACGGCTAACCTACATTTTAGATTTGAAGAACATTGTTCAAGACACGACAAAATCTGTAAAAAAAACCCATTGCTTCAGTGACCAAAAAAGGGTAAGGAAATAAATAAAGCAAAAAAAAAATCCCATCTCTATCAGAGAGTGTAAAAAAGCACTTGTAAAATGGTATTTGTCAAAACCATTGAGGTGGACAAACACAAGAACGTTTTGGAAAAAGGCTTTCTGATTCAAAACCATGGTTTGTGCCTTTGAAACCATGGTTTTAGAAAAGCTATTCCAGTTTCCCTCACTAGGTTTGGGCTCCCTCGGATTATTCCACTTTATCATCATGCGATGATTTGGAGGAGAGATGAAAAGTTTGATTTACTTATAAAATGGTATTTATCACTTTTTCCTTTGTCTAGAAAATTTTAGAAAAAGGCTTTCTGATTCAAAACCATGATTTTAAAAAAGCTAATTTTTTCCTCTTTTTCTTCTTTTTATGATTGTCATATATGCTCTACCAAAAATATCCTTCTCATTTAATCTAATAATAAATTATATTATGTTCTTTATGTAATTATCACATTAGCTTATGTCTTTTTTGGTAATTTGCATATAAAAAGTGATTTTGATAACAACTATCCAAACACTATAGTCAAAATCTATCATCTAAAATCACTTTTATTACTTTTTGTTTAGAAACTACTCTCCAAAAGTTAATCTAAACACATCTGATAACAGTCAATTATTCTATTGAAAGAGGATCAGGCATGGTCGTGACCATGTCAACTTCGAAATTGATAAATCACTATTCATTTGGCAAGTGACTTGCAGAAATCTCATCAATAAAATAAAGGCTGCTAATGGAAATGAGCTTGTTAGGGGATGCGTTGTGAGCTCCATAAGGAGTTTAAAGCATGGTAGAAGTTTTGTTGCTGTTTGGAGATGCGTTGGTCTGGAAGGAATTTGGGGGTAAAAGGAGCTCATTTAATCCTTAATTGAGTCATTCCCTAATTTTATCACAATATTAAGTCATTTATTCCATTTTTTTTATCATTGTCTTTTCCTTAAAAATTATCACAATATTTAAAATAAAATATATATGAATATGTAGTATTTAATGAGATTCATATCAAAACAGTTTCTCCTTTTTCATAGAAAGTCACTTTTTCACAACTTATCCAAACAAAAATCACATTGCATCTTTTAACTTTTACTCAGAATTCCTTTTTCAAAAGACTTTCTACTAAAAAGTCACTTCATCTCCCGTTTATCCAAACAGACAAATTCTATAGTTTTTTCGGAGATAAGATAACTCTACAGGCATGTAAGAGGTTCAATCTCGAAGGTATATATGACAGCATTTAAATCCTTGCTCAAGTTATTAAACCCATTTAAAATATTCATTACAAACTAAACAACAAAGATAAAGATCCAACGGTAAAAAAAGTAGTCGATGAAGAACATACAGAAGGAAGCTTGTTTTCCTGGACAAATGCTATTGGAACTTCAGCATGGTTTATGATATACTCCACAGCATTAGGACCTGTTGGGTTTAAAGATGGGTCATTCCTAGTAAAAGCTCTTCAAAAGGAAAATGCCTCAAAATATGAAATAAAACTCCTTTAGACATATTTTTTGGAGACGCAAACAAAAAAAAATTAACACAACACATACCAAGGGTATCATAGAGTGGAACGTAAGTTATCGCACAGCTATTACAAGCCTGCAAAAGCAGCAAAGTTGAACCAAGTCAGTCCTATAACGATACTAGCCAATAAGGTCAACTATTCAAATGTCTTTCTTCATTGTTTGTTATGTGAAGAATAATATACCTCCATGGCAATTATCCATTCGGGGCAGTTGGATCCATAAATGCCACAACGATCTCCCTGTTGATTTGAATCCATTTTTTAAAATCAGTTTTATGTTTAAGGACTCTCTCGATACAAAATTGTACTGATATGGCACTGTAGAGACTTACATGATTGACACCACGGCTTCTCATGGCGGAGCCCATTCTGATGGCACAATCATAAGCCTCCTCGTATGTCACCCATTCATACGAACCCACCTGCAAAATCAGTAAATTGACATATGGTGTCTTAGAATATACTCCCACATCTACTAGAAGATGAATTAAAGTTAGATACTCATAATGCCTTAAAATTCTCCAAAGATGGACTTTTCCCAGTTTTTCCGAAAATTTTAGGGTATGATGCTAGTAAAGATATATATATATATATATATATATAGACACACATATCTGCACAGAGAGAGAGAGATCATCTGCCAAAGAAAAGCAAAGATTCATATGAATTTACACCTTGGAATTGGTTTTCTGACGTCTGCCCAGAAGTGGGTTGTTTGGGTTCCTCTTAGCAGAGTCCCTGAAGAAGAATCGAAACCGGTCAGAATGAAAGTATTCAAATATCAATGTTCTTTTGGATGCAAAATCACCCAACCACTTCTCTTTCACCAACCAGCGGTGACAAGAACTCACAAAAAGGATCTATAAAATTCAGTTACAATTACAAGTGGCCCACAAGCCATCCTATCAAGGATGGGATTTTCAATACCTTTTAGTCAAAATCATTTTACCTCAGAAGTTTAATTTACATCGGAAGGTTCACGTGCGAGTTCATTATGATCCCTTAATTCTTCTGTTTTTAATTGTGAAACTTCCAGCAGTTAATTATTAATTTACAATGGAAGGTATTTGTTTATTATCCCTTCTGTTTTTTTTTTTCATTTTGGAAACTTCCAAAACTCAATTACCGCTATCTTTGATCGTAACTTACCAGCAGGATTCTCATTGCCATGCCAAAAGAATAATTATCGTTTAGATAATCCATGCATCGGAATGCATACAAAAATAAGAATTCTGCTTTTATAGACCCTGCAGTTAAAAATTCGCCGGTCTCTAGAAATGGCTAACGAGTCCTAGGACATATTTAAAATCTTGAGTCAACGCATCATTTCGTTTAATGAATAATAAACTAAACAATTTGTTCCCCGTGATCACGTTATTAGCTTGTATGCATTTCCAAAATATCAGTTAACTGGTGAATCAGTTAAGTGGTTAACTGACTCGTTTTTCTTTTTCACTGAAGTAACGCTATCAAATCGTTGGTTGAGTGGAGAAGAAACTGAAAGGAAAACGGAATCACCTGAAGAACTGCCATGGAGATTCGAGGTCTGCCGGAAGCTCCATTAAACCATCTTTAGCATAAATGCACCTGTAAACAGGACCCGCCGATGGCTTATCAGCAGTGGCCGGCGTTGCATCCGCGACCTTCAAGGTGTAAACCTGCGACATTGTGAAATCGGAATGTGCAGAAATGGATTTCAGAATCGTACTGAGCAGGGGAAGCTCGATACCACAAAGATCACAGGGCCGGGTTTTTAATAATGTCCAAGAGAAAAAACCGAAAGGGTGGTTGAAGAAGGAGAGAGAAAAGTAGGAGAGTTGGTTGAGCAGAAGCAATAAATTCAGTGTGTCACGGTATTTCGATTCCTTGTGCGAAAGAATAAAGGGAAGCTGAATTGTTGGATGGGAGTGTGGCATATATGGAAGGTGATCTGTACTCTGTTTTTTGGGCGCTTGGAGTAATTCACCTCCGTTTGCATTTATATTCGGCCGTCAAAGTTTGGTGAAGCTCTCGCTCACATGCAATGGTCCAAACATCAAATCAGAGATGAAACCGAAGGAAAAAGAGTGATGAAATGCTTGGACGTTTTCGCTGATATGAACGCTTTTAATTAATGTGTTTCATACAGGAACTGAAGAAGGCCAAACTGTTCTGTATTCTAAATTCTAATTACTTGGAAGAAATGAAAATGGTCTGCCAATAGATCCTCCACTGAAATTAATTAGGAAATTTACTACAAGTTGCAAGTAACTCAATTAATGAACAAAATATTTTAAAGGTTGATAAAATTACCATAAGATCCTAACAGTAACTGATCTGGTTATTAATGACAGCTATTGAGGTTGTTAATGACAACCGAACCAGTTATTAGTGGGACCTGATGGTAATTTTATCAATCTTTGAGATATTTTATTCATTAATTCTTTTATTTAAGACCTGATGTTAAATTTTTCAAATTAATTTATGCTACATGGGACCCATTCATGGATCTAATTAAAATGGCTTCCATGCCTCCACTTTCTGTGTTGAATTCTCTTTGGCCGACTAATTAATTCTTACAGCTGCCGATGATGCTGGGCTGAAAGAATGAAGTCAGTGGTACGTAGATGCAGCAATGCATCAGAAAAGCTTCGTCGTCACCGGCGGGTTAGGCAATGGTGGTCAGTGCCTTCAGCCATGACTTTGTTGGTTAGGAATTGGTGCAACACACCTCCCTACTCTTTCCTTACATACCACTCATCACTTCCAACCTTATTTTATTTTAATCCCTATTAACCCAATTCTACACACACACACACACACAACCAAAAAAAAAAAAACCAACAACTCTAAGAAACATGGTTGAGTAAGCATATCCAACTCCAACCCCCCTCCACCAACCCAGGCATCATTTCTTGATATTTAAAATCGAGTGAGCGTAATGTTTATTAAAATATAAATAAATGAGGCCTAAATACAACTTTTGTTTTTCCTAATGGATGATGGATTTCATTGCACATAATGGGCCTCGCCCTTTAAAGAAATGCTGGGCCACGATAAAATGGTGGGCCTTTTAGAATCCAAGGATGGAATGAGATTCTGTCAATCACCATAAAGCATGGGCTTGTATCAAAAAAAAATAAAGCATGGGCTTCCCTCACAAGTCACAACAAAAACTTAAACACACCCATTCATCACTGTTGTGTGTGTGAGAGAGAGAGAGAGAGAGAGACCTGTTAATTTTGGCAGAATCAACCCACTGCGATAGGAAAGAGGGCGTGCAGTGTAGATGGGAGGAGTCAGAAGTGGAGTCACTGAGGGCTGAACGCTGGCTGAGTTGTCCAAAAATTTAAGTAAAAGTAATTTTTTACCACATTCTCAAATGATACAATACCATCGCTGTTGCAAACTTCTGGACTGAATGCTTTTGAGTTATCCGTCTGGTTTGCCAAATAGGAAAACACGAAGCACGTCACCTGCGGGAATATGATGCTCATCTCCTTTCAAATTCACACCTTGACATTGATTACATTCTAATTAACGATTCATTAATAGAAAAAAAAAAGTGTGATCATCATATGATATACATAAATATGGTGCATGTGTGTATCAAAACTGGGAAAGGGACGTTGACATTGAAGTGCTGGAGGAGGCAGGGTTGGGAGGGAAGGGCCAAAGAGAAGCCTTATCCTCCCACCATTTATGTATGACCCTTCTTTCTTCATCTCAGAGCAGCGCAGAGACACAGTGTGGAAAGTGAAGCAGCACAGGCGAAGGCAGAGAATATGAGCAAGCCAGAGAGAGACGAGTGTTATTGTTTGAGACTTTGAGGCTCGTTTCGTAAGGTCCTCAAATTGATGAGGCATTAAATGCAGAGCCACCTTCCCATTAATGAGCCTCTACATATTGACAGGGCCCTCTCATTAATCCCCTCCATTAATTCCTATTCCCCCCTCCTCCCTCCTGACCCTACTCTCTCTCATCCCTCCGCCACCCTTCTCTCCGCCACCCCTCCTCCCTTCCCCAATTATCTCTCTCCACGTACCCCCCTCCCCCATCCACAAAAAAATACAAAAAAAATATTCCCCGTTTCTTCCCCCTTCCTCCTCCATCTATCTCCTGCTGTATCTCTCCGGTGACAGCAATGCCTCCGGGTCGCCGCATCTCAGCCTGCTTGACGAGAAAGCCGCCGCTCCCACAGTTGCCGACGCAGCCGACGACCTCAGGAACATCGGGCTTGCTATTGACTTGCTTCGCCGGGACGAGCTTCCTCCTCCTCCTCCGTTGTATGACCTCATGCTTGATTCCGACAGAGGGAAGAACCCTCTTCTCCGGAAGAACGGCGACTTCATCCCTCGGTAGTATCTGAACGAGAACACTCTCGACTTTCCCAACGATCCGAACGGTGATGGCCTTTTGCTCCAGAAGCTGCTGCTGCTTCCCCTTCGGTGGTACCGCCACGGCGACGCCGTCGCCGGCTCCATCACCATTCTCTCCGATGCCAAGCTCCGTTCGAATCCGAACGAGTAGGATCGCTTCAGGAGGAAATCATGACCGCCGTTCAATCGATCGTCCTCCGGATTCGCGTGGTTCCTTCTCGGCGATTGCTCTTCGTTGCAAGGAGTGATCTCCGACACCAGAGAATGAACCGCCGGCGATGACGCTTCCACCAGGGGGTCCATACTGATTCTATGCAAAATCGTGTCGTCATCGAGGCTCGGCCGAATCCTCGCCGCCATCATTGGCGTG
>JANTPZ010091644.1:0-17707 GCA_025593235.1 Vachellia pachyceras
ATTAATGTGTAAGAATGTTATAGTTTTGGGTAACTTGGGACACCTCAAGATTCTCTCTCTCACTTGAGAGTGAGAATACATTTGCTGTTGATAAAAAAAGCTCAATCTTTTGGAAATGGAGTGTCCTATAGAGTTACCCTGATGTTTTTTTTTAATTACAAATAGGAAGGCAAAGGGTTTCGTTTCTAAGATCCTAATGAAGTCATTTAGCGTATGAGAGAAACTATGTATACATACATAGTTTTCTTGTTCCAGTTGTTTTGGAATTTGTGTTGATCTGGACAGAGATGAACCATTTCAATTACTTATTGATAAAAGTTGTTTAATTCTATCTCAAGTGTTTCTTACTATTACACTTTTGTTGCTATTTCTCCTTATTTGATTCATTATTCTGTCCCTACACATTCTATATGTATACATTTTAAATAGACTTGGGTCAATCTCATATCTATGCTTTAATATTGAATCAAGCCTATGGGGATTTCTGAGTCTCATTATTGTTTATTGTTTGCAAACAATTCCCCACTTTGTTATTTTTTTTTATGCTGTTACATGATATACTATTTAGCTAGATTCTAGCACTGTCAAGTTTATTTAGAAGTATTTTTCTTGATATAACTAACTTAAGGAAAGTCGGGTCTCAATCTAAAAGATATTGTGCCCTTTTAGGAACGCGGTAGAAAAGTACTTTTATGTAAATCGAGGTAGATATGTGAAGGATATTATCTCGTAAATATGTGAAGAAGATTATCTTATTTTGTTAAAAAACACTGGTAAATATACGTTTGGCTTTTGGAAATGCTTCGACAAACAAGTTCATTATTGAAATAACAACCTATTGATTTCATAACTGATTTTGATGGCGTATGAGAAATGTGTACTCCTTTTGGTCCCTTAATCCCATATATGGAGCATCTTCTGTTAGCTGTTATTAATTCTTATTCAAGGCGTTGCATAATTTTATATATGTCAATATTTAATAATTGTAGAGAGAGAGAGATGAGGGAGTAAAAATTAAAGATAATTATTATGAGGTTCTAAGAAAGAGATTTTATTATTAAAAGTTATAATGATAAGTAAGGGGTAAACATATTATCATTTATTACACTAAAACTTGTTAAATTTATTATTACATATTCCTTAATTGTTTATTGAACATTTTTAGTAATCAATGCCATTCATTGAGATGTTATAGTAATTCCCTCACATTAAATTTTAATGCAGTTAATACGGATAATATTGCAAACTAGTTTAAGGCGAGTTTATGACAAGTTTAATGTTTTTAATGGTATATTATACCATGTGGGTTAGTTTGAAATGACTTGTATTTGAGATTTGTATAAAGTACTTTAATTTTCTCGTTTCCCTATTTCTAACCTTACTTTGCATTTGAAAGCTTATTTATTCCCAATTTACATGGTATTGAACAAAATTTGATGAATCTAGGGAAATAGAGATCAAAGAATAAGCTTATGTAGAGTAGATGGACAATAATTAATTGTATGAGGATGAAGACAAAATGTGGGGAACCCTAAATTTGTTTTGATTGTTACAATCCCAAATATGGGCAAGCGATATTGAATAGGGTGGACCATACTTGAAAAGGCCACTAACTTAAATGCCTTCATTGTTAGAAAGTGACGTCCATTTAATACAGGAAGAAGAAAAAAAAATGGGAGTAAGTGTTTTTGTTTTATTTCCTAATATTTATCAATTTGATTTGATGCTACTTTCTCAGTTTTTTTATTCGGTTTAGTCCATTGAGTTTTTTAAAGTGCTTTATTAGATTAATAATCCTTAATTAGGTTGAACATTTTCTCTCTCTTACCTACTAAATAAAAAAATATTAGGGAACATTAATCTTTTGGTCTCTCAACTTTTAATTTTTGAACTTTGACTCAGTGTAACTTAGTTCAATAGTTTTGACTCAATTATTACTTAGTCTTTAGTACATGATATTTTATTATATATATGATTTATTTTCTAAAATAGAGGGACTAAATTATAAAATGGTTAAAACTATAGGGATCGAGTTATATTGAGTTAAATATTAGGAATTGAGTTACAATCAAGTCAAAACTACAAAGATTCAGTTACATCAAGTCAAAATTCAAGGACTATATTACAATCATGTTACAAGTTGATGATCAAAACATTATTTTTCCCAGAATATTGATACTTCAAACATTTAATGTGCTTGTTTGGAAGAGTGTTGAAGTTTCCCAAACGCACATTCAACAGTATTTTTTGATAAATTGAGATAATATTCTTCATATATTTACCTAATAAACCGTAAAAGGACTTCTCCACCGCTTTCTCAAGCCGGCACAATAATTGACTTTTAATTTGGGCTATCTCAACTTCTAAGAGAGAGTACAAGTTAAAAGAAGGCTTGTTTAATTTTATATATACACATTTAATTATTTGTAATTATAATTTAATTTAATTTCTAACATAATTTTAATTTATTCTCTCAAATGTTTTGGAATTTGATTTTTTTTGTTCCATCCTATTCATAAAATTTTATCATATGTTTAATTTGTTTTATTCTATCTTGTTTTGGATACGCTGTTGTATTCCATTTTGTAAGATATAAGGATTTCTTCTCTTCATGGGTTGAAATGGTAGGCCCAATAACTTGTGTATGCTATCAAGAGCTAAACTGGGACTGCAGGAAGGGCCCAAATACGGTTAACTCCCAACCCAAAGATCTTATCTTTAGCGTTTTCACCCATTTTTAAAAGTTGAGGACCACATTGTATCAAAAAAAAAACGTTGAGGACCACTTTGTACAAAAAAAAACAGAGTTGAGGACCACTGCAAATAAATATTGGTCCAATTTGTAAAAAAATTGGACTATTGTGAATTTAAATTCTGCTGTTTATGTTAGCACCTAAACACTTTTTGAGTCTAGATACATACTCTGACTTTAGCTATAGTGAGCCCCAACTCAAACTTGTTCATACCAAAAAAGGTGAGGACCACTGTAGCAAAAACAAATTTCCATTTGCGCCTGGAAATTTATGAATCTTCACTATACTATTACGAGGGCGCAATGAAATTTTTTTTGCAGTATAAAGACGGAAATAACCCTAGAGAAAGAAAGTAGTAGTAGTAGTAGTTCGTGAAGCAATGAAAACGCAGAAGAGCACCGCATAGATACATTCTGCTATGTCACCATCTTCAGTAGGATATGGAAGATAGGCAGGAGAATAATAGTGGAAGGACTGGTATAGGCTAAAGAAGCCAACAGGTATAATGATAGTAGTATTTTTTTTTTTGAGTGAAAATGGTATTAGATGACTATTACAATAGGTTGTAATGTAATGCATGTTTCTTTGGTGGGTCAATATAATTTTTAACTGGTCAAGTTTACTCTCATTTTGGTTTGGGTCATTTAAGTTTGAAACTAATGGTTTTGGCCCTCAAATGGCAAAAAGATCCATATTTTTATTAGATTATAGTTATCAATACTTTAAATAAAATAAAACTTGAAAGAGTAAAATCAGTTTGAGGGATCTAATATTGTATTAGTTCATTTCTTAATTTTAGTAAGTTGTGTGCTAGGTTGCATTGATAGATTTTTCTTAGGAATTTATTTGGCATGAATGTTGATGTTTGTAATGATTTTTTTGATAATTAAGAAAATTGACTATTATTAAAAAAGAACTATTAAGATCAACGGGGTTAATCTGAGTGGTAAGCTTCTCAATTATGTTTAACTGGAGTCTACAGTTCGAGTACCAGCGTATGTAGAAATCCCTATTGAAAGATTCATCCAACGCAGTTAGATGCACGATGCGGGTTAAATTTTGATGTAGTCATGGTAAAGCTTCGGTAAATTATATGAAAAAAAAAAAGACTTCTAAGCACTTGCAATCTACAGTGGCGCATAGTCTGTGGAAATAGGAATGGAAGGAATGGGTTATGTAATGGGTTGTATAGTATTGAAGGCGTCTGCTATGAAGTTTGAATGAATTGGTGAAGGTGTTGGAAATGGGTGATATTAAATTAAACTAACTTATTGTCCAGAAAAAGTGTACGTTTGTGTTGTTAAATTGCATTCTCATGTTGTAAATACGCTTAATTGAATTGTAAATTTATATTTTGTTCGTGTTTTTGCTAAGCACTTGAAATTTAGGTATAAATATGGGCATCAACGCATGGGATATGACTATAGCACTTTTGGAAAGCAATTATTTTGTATCTTCTATGTAGGAGGGGACTATGTGAAGACCTTAGAGGGAAAATGATATCTGAATGTGGCATTATCAGTGGAAGATTGATAACAGAAGGAATGGAATGTGAAGAATATATATATATATATATGGGAATGCAGGGGAACATGATGATTTGATACGGTTTAATTCAATCTGAGGTGGTTCAGATCAATCCAAATAAGTTATATAATAAAATTGGTTCAAAACATGATGATTTGATACAGTCTAGTTCAACCAGAGGTGGTTCGTTTCAATTCAAATAAGTTATTATATAATGAAATTGGATCAGACTAAATGGTTAGGTTGGATCTGATTCAAAACCAAATGCTCAAATCTGGTTTAGTATGGCTACAATTATTTTTTAGCTATTTATCTTTTAAATTTTTTGTTAATAATGATACTTATTACTATTAAATGTTGGATATAATTGATTTATGCTTAGGTTTTAGTGCTTTGGGGGTGTATTTTACATGATTTAAGGTTTTTCTATGTTAATTTTGTATAGCTAGCTTAAAATTTTGTCTCTTGCAATGAGGGGAAAAAATATTACATTGAGTTAGACTAGTCAAGGCAATATGTCACCCACTCTAGTCCAATTCAACCTCAGGTTGGTGTTTGACTAGAGGCTCGTTTGGTTCTTAGGTGGGAAATCTAAATTTTGTGGTAAAATCTAAGTTTTATCCAAGTACTTACATTTTTACAAAATCTATTTTAGAGATAAAACTTAGGTTTTGAAAAAACTATTTTCTTATCAAATCACTCCTAATAAATTCTCTTTTTTTATTCTTTTTTCTCTTTTCTCTTTCCTACTTACTTTTTGCCTCAAACTTCGTAAAAACCAATAACTTCCCAAACATAACCATCTTTCAAAAATTATGTTTTATCTTGGAATCCGTAAAAGCTATTATCCTAAAATCTATTCTCTAAAACCTTGGTTTTGCCTCGGATTCGTAAAAGTTATTCTCAAATGAACTTCCAAACAAGCATCGGAATCCATAAAAACCATTTTTCCAAAATCTATTTTCCTAGACCTAGGTTTTGCCTCGAACTCCGTAAAAATTATTCTCAAACGAATTTCTAAACTAGCTATAAATCAAACATTGGGGCCAGACCTTAGGTTGAGTACCAACCCGCAATTGTTTAATTTGGTTCATGCACATCCTTATGGATATGCATATGCAATAGATTTTTTTTTACTCAAATCAAAAAAAAAATTACTGCAAACCAGAGATTCTAGTTGAGACTATGGCATTCCTAGGCCATACTCCCTGAGATATGATGAATAGTCATATACCATCCGTAAAATCCTGTATTTTAATCTCAAGGTTTACAGTTAATTAAGCTTTGACTAACAAAGAAAATCAGGATAATAGGTAGGTGAATTTGGATGTTTGATGCTTAGAAACATTAATATTGATTATTAGATGCCTAATTCTTCTTTAAAGGTCAAATGAACCTATTTTTGAGTAATTCCTTTTGCGTTAGAAAATAGATATCACAAAACATTTTAAAGAGTCCTAATTGGTGATTTCTGGTGACTTTTGTGATTAATTATAAGCTTTCAAAATTAGACCTCTTACTATGTACGTATGTTTTTAGGGATATTAGGAAATTATATTGTATTTCTCAACTGTCACATGACATTATTTATGAGTAATATCATTTGAATTAAAAAGTAGACATCTCTTTACCAAAAAAAAAGTAGACATCTTAAGATTTTGGGAAATTTATAATCAGGTCCCAAATAGGAGAATTAATGAAAAAATTCATAAAGATTCACAAGATTACCATAAGATCTCAGGAGTAGTTGCTTAGATTATCATTAACAACTGTACCAGCATTCATTAACAACCTCAGCAGCTACTCCTGGGACCTTATGATAATTTTGTAAATCTTTGAGAATTTTGTTTATTAATTCTTCTAGTTGGGACTTGATTGTAAATTTCCCTAAGATTTTTCTATAGGGTTTTAATTTGAAATGTTTGGAGATATATGTTTAATTTGCTATGTTATCCCAAAATCATTGAACGACAATGAAGCATGACATTTTTTTGCCAGATCAAGGACAACATCATATTGCAATCAAACCGAAATTACAAACACTAATAGGAATCAGTCCAAGGAACCAAACTAAACAGAACACACAAGACCGAGTCCAACATACACAATAGAACAAACAAACAATTATAAGATTAACAATGCAGCAGGAATAGACTCTAACGCCAACAATCAAGAATGCCTTTGTCTGCAACAGAACTCGATGAACCCTATTGAACAGGTAAGAGCATTCTAAAAAAGCTTTGACGAAACACACGACAGCCAAATATGCTTTCATGGGAATCCATAAAACGAAATGGATCGTGACCAAATTCCTTGAGGGAAGAATCTCAAGGAGATCACCTATCAGAGACATAGGACAAAAGGCACATTTATCCAGATAATAGAAGGTAGAATCACTCCTCTGGCCCAAAGATGAACAATGCTTCCATACATACTGAACAGTGTAACCAAACACACTGAACAGGCACATGATTAGCCAAACTAAGAATAGTGTAACCAAACACACTGAACAGGCATATGTCAAGCCCTTGATGAATAGTATGAACAACCCCATTGAACAGACCTAAGCTAATGATCCCACCTTTACTGTCATACAACCTTGCCTTAAACTTCCAAAACACAAACACGTCAACCATCAACCAAAGGGCAGATCCCTCAACCCAACGAAACCTCTTGTTAACAAAAGATTCAGCATCCATAGCTAATGTACTAAGAGCTACAAATCCTTTTCTTTTCAACATAACACCATTCCTCACCAATTCCAACAGTCCAATGACAACAAGTGCAATATTCCTTAGATTCAAGCATTCTCTGATCCTCCTGAAAATATGCCCTATCTCACTAATAAGGAATATAAACCTTAAAACACCTGGTTTCAACACTTCAATATAATTAACAATACTTAACAAATTCTAACCATCAGCAAAAACATCCCCACTGCCCTTCTGACCCCTCAAAGCCGGACCACCTCTATGAAAAACTTCATGAGGATCAAAAAAGCTACTTACCTCAGAGTCCCCTGCATTCAACAACTATATCTCTGAAATCCTCTGCTCCACACCCTCTCTGCATAAGCTTCCATCAGTACGAGTCACTAGACTTCCATCAGGTTTCCATTGCACAAAGTAACAATAAGTAGCTGGACATCATGACTGAACAACACCATACCCTCCACCACTCCCTAAGTCAAAATTGGCATCACCAACTTTCATCTTCTCCATGGCTACAGACAAGGGAGCAGTGGCTGAGTACGTATCGATTGTTGCCAAATTTATACCATCATAGTTGATAGGGCTCAAAACATTGCTGCTGCTGCTCCTCCTCCTCCAAACTTCGTTGCTGAGAAGACACTCAGAAACGGGAGATAATTGCAAAAACAATGCAAAGCAGGCAAAGGCCCCAAACATTCAATCGACGATACTAATGAGTTGGGTCATGCGTCTACCTTTGCAGTGCTTCCCAAATATCGCCTCCCAAGACCCTGAAGGCACCCAGCAGAGGTCGTTATTAGAGGTCATCTCACCGTAGCAAACATCACAAACATTTAAGCAACTGCTGCCTCCGTCACCATGCTTTCCCCCCTCTGATAAGCTCTTTAAAACCTTGACCTGCGAAAATCCCACCATTGCGACACAACTAGGAACATTGCAAGAGAAGAAGAACGAAACCTCCTAGCAAATAGAAAGAATGACGGCCTGATAATATCCTCACCGAAGCTCGATGCCGCGAGAAAGAACCCTAATAGAAAGGCAAGCAAACCCTAGAAGAGCAGGGAAAGGGAACCCTAGCAGAGTAGGGAGAAAAATCGGCACCCAACTACCTTGAGGGTCATGTTGATGGTAGAACCACAGCCTGATCGATAAAGCATGACATTAGGCCTGGAAACATGTTAGACTTCTTGACTTTGGCCAAAGCTTGCAAAGTTGGCCTCGAGCTTGAGTTTAGGCTTGCCGCTTGTTCAAGGCTTAGTCTCCGTTACAAGATGTGATTACATTGTTAGGAAGGATGCAATGAATGTATGACAAAATTAAGTAGCATCAAAGAAACAGTAATATTAACGTGGAAAACATTTAGTTCAATGGCAAAATCTACGGGCTATCACATCAAAGAAACTCAACTTCACTATGGCTAAAAGAGAATCACAATCAGATGCGTAAACACGTACAAACAACCAAAGCTAAAAGCTTACGATATAGAATAAAGATGTTGACAAATACTCACACTGCAACTTGTGGAGCGAGTACAATATTTCTCACATTGGAAGCAAAATTGACTCTGACCGTTGAAAACGACAAAATGTGTGCCATGAATGTCCTAGCCAAATTTTAGCCCGATCCAACAGTTGACATATTTCAAAGTTTGATTTACCAATAATGCCTTGTCAACTTGCTAAAATTGCTTTCTCTTTTATGCTCTCAAATGGCGATGTTTTCCTCTAAACCCCCTTGATTTAATCTGCACCTCTTCACTTAAATAAGTGAGATACAAATAAGCTTCAACTTTTCTACACATAGGAAGGGAGTCCAAAAGCAACACACTTTTAATACTCAACAGTGCTTTGAACACCATTGTCTTCCATATCAAAATAAAAAAAGCTTGGCGTGAAGGCCATTTAAATCAAGTAGTAAGCTTTTAAATGGAGTTAAAAACCTATTCTTTAAATAAGGGAAAATCACATTGAGGTCCCAACCAAGAGAATTAATAATTGAAAAGTCACGTAACATTCTTGGACAATTCTTGGCTGGTATATTGGACTTGATGCATCTACTATTGGGTTTTGCAAATTCGGGTATGGTACGAGAGTCTATAAGATTTCTGTAACATCTCAACCTTGCGTGTGCCAGTGGAAAAGAAAACGAAAGTCAAAAGCTACTGGTTGGTGGCAGCTTAAAAAAAACAGAGAGAGATAGAGAGGGAGATAGTGCAGCTTGCGTGCAAGAGAATTTCTTACAGGGGATGGGGAGTTTGTGTGTGGTATTGGACAAGTAAAAAAAAATTTGAGAGCTTCGATAGCAAGGGGGAGGGGTATTATAAATACCCCCACCAATTTCACACTCACACATACCACAATATATATATCTCTCTCTCTCACACACACACACACCTATTCCAGTTGAGAGGAGAGCGTCGGCATGAGAGAGTGAGAGGGAGGAGAGAGAGGATGCTAGAGAGAGAAAATAAAGCTGAAAGAGAGTATTTTTCATTCTAAGGCTCTACTTTTGGGATTATTTATATAAGTAAAACGACTTATTTTCATTAAACTTCCTTCATGAAAGTTGTTCTACATATTTTTCTCTTTCTAATGGTAGTAATATTATGTTGATTAGATAATATTTTGACATTTATGTTTTCGTATAGTTTACGTTTTACCTGTAGAAGACTATAAAATTGTAGATATATTTTTATAACTATGATTTGTGATGTTAGATTTATTTTTCTGGTAGATGGAATATTTTTGAGAATTTAGTTAAATATATATATATATATATGATTTTTGATATATTGATATTTGGACTGATGAGTTGATGACAAAATGGTTAGATTGATATTAGAAAATTTATTAGTCTTGCTATTACATGCTTTAATATATATATATATATTCGTGTATATATAGTTAAGTATATTTTTGCTAGAAAAATATAAATAAATAAATAAAAGTATATATACGTATTTATATATTCATGAGTATAGATATATTTATAATAAAAATATATATATGTTTGGAATAAATTATAAATTCATTTAAATAAATTGTTTAATGATATATAGAAAGTAATTAAGTAAATTGTTTTAAAAAAAGTATTTATAGATATAAATTTATGTGGGTACCTTTATTTATTAAAAATTCGTTTAAATAATTTATTTGGGATATTAATGGTATTCTTGATATTCTAATTAAATTATATTTAAAAAATATTATATATTTAAAATCCTAAATTTTAAATTAGAATTTTGGTATGAATATTATTATAATATTAAATAGTTGAAATAATAATTTTAAGTCTTTTGAGCAATGATTTTTACCACCCAAATTAGTTGTAGACTAATGTGTAGTACTATTTAATTTTTTGTAGACCGTTTATAGGGTCTTGGTGTTAGACAAGGATTTACCTGTGGTAATATTTTATTGCTTGGCGAGAGGTAACCACTTTCCTCTCTTTGTGCATGCTTGTAACATGTCTGTGAGTGATTTTAAATAATTAGAATTATGAAAAAAAATGCCTTTGATATTTGAGTTGCATAACAACATTATATCATTAACGAAATTGTCTTGTGGGACCTATTTTCATCGTGAAATAAAAGGATGATTTATTTATATATATTTATGGTATTGTTTTATTTCAAATGTTACATGGAGATCTTGTGAAATTGATCATGATTCATGATAGAGTTATTATTACTAGTTGATGATATAAGAGGGAGTGGTGGATGTTGTTTTGATGGGAGATTATTTCAGAGGAAATAAGGAGGTGATTTTCTTGTACAAAAAGAGGAAATAAGGTGGTGGGCTATCAGGTGTACACTGGTTAGTCCTTTGGCCCACTTGTATTTGATAGGGAAATGACACCCCACTTATATGGTAGAGGGGGAACCCATGGTCTGGTTTGGTGCACAGTGGATCTGGCCAGTTCATATCACTTGATCGGTGAGCTCGTTGAGTTAACTACCAGTCACGTGGGATAGTACTAGCCCATGGGTTCAGTTAGAGGAAATAAGGCTGGGGGGAATAAGGGAGATCAGAGAAATAAATCTTGTGTATTGATTATTGGGCAGCTTTATTATGATATAAGCATGAGTTTATGATGTCATATATTGATGAACACGTATGCTTATATATGAGTTGATTAAGTAACATTTTGTTATGTTATTATATTTAATGTGAATATCCCACTTGACACCTCATGGGCACTTACTCGTATGCCCAATGAGATGGAATTGCTGGTTGCTGAGACGTTTGTCTCACCCTGTTGCTTTAACATTTTTCCAGGTGATAGTTCCCGTGTTGGTCTGTCAGGGAAGTCTCCGGAAGCTTAAGCTACTTTCTGTAAAAGTAATGCTTCTATCTTTTAATTATGTGTATTATTATATATTTCCACGTTAGGGCTTATCATGCATACGCTGACCTATTTTGACCGATTGATTATCGATTCTTGAATTATTTTGACCGTTTGACTTATCGATGGCATATGTTTGGTCTGAACCTCTATAGTCTAAAGCCCGATGATGGTTTCAATATTGACTAGTTAAGGGAATTTTCAATCAAATATTTTGTTATTGGCATTTCAAGAAAAGGATTTTACAAATTCGTATCAGAGACAGATTTTCACGTGTCATCTAGTGGCAATATATAATTTTCACATAAATCTTCCCTTTCTAGTAGTTTTGTTGTTGTTTTTTTTCACCTTTTATGGTGGGTTGCATCCTTAGGTGGGGAGAATGGTGTGAACTCGATCAAAACAATCAGACTCTAGAGGTAATTGTCAACCCAATCAGCCAGGGTTTGACCAAACTGCTTTTTTCCATCAGTTGAAGGAATTGGTGGTGAATGCAGTGGACGAGAGGATGCAAAAGTTTCAACAAGACATGGGGCAAGGCGGGAGTGAGGAGATACGAATGGATAATGGGTATGGCACCCCGAGTATGGGACACTCAGAGGATCAAAGGAGAGGAGAGACGGGAGGAAGCTTATCGACCCAGGGAGTACCAGACATTTCGATATCCCGGGTATGGAAAGATGTGTCGAGGCACAACCCACCGACATTTGATGCCAGAAAGGATACTATCAAACCAGAGCCATGGATTGATAAACTAGAGACCATAATTCCTATCAGATGGCTCGAGTGGCCATTTGTTTGCTGAAGGATAATGCCAATCTTTGGTAGACAAGTGTGGCTAGGTCAGATTATTCTCACTATACCTGGGAGTAGTTTAAGCAATGATTTCTAGACTATTTCTTTTCGGTAGTGCTGAGATTGGAGAAATAATCTGAGTTTTATATGCTGAAGCAGGGGGAAATGCATGAGGATGACTTCATCTCTACTTTCATTGACCTTTACAAATACGTATCGTATCTGTCACGTATGAGGGAAGAGGAAAGGTCTGCATGGTTGGCGACCCAGCTTCTTGAAAGGGTCAGACCGGAATTGAAGCCATTCCTAACTCTTCATGGTATAGAGAGTTTTGATGAAGCTTGCGTCAAGTTGACCATTTTAGCTAGAAGGCTAAGGGAGGCTGAGACGGCTAAACAACAGTAGAGACAAAGGAAGCCTTCTAATTTCTTTAGGCCCTTAGGTAGCATGATGAAGAGACCTGGTTATGACACCAGTAGCAGCTCAGGAAAGAGCAAATCTTTCTCACAGAGGCGTTCTGATCAGAGAGTGTCGCAGAGGAAATTTCAAGCTCAGCGGAATCAATCCTTTGGGAGTCAGAACTCCAACCAAGACTCTTCAGCGATCGTTTCCAATGCAAAGAGCGATTGTTCTAGTTGTGGCCAGACTCATGCAGAGAAGTGTTGGGAGTGTTACAGGTGCCATAAATTGGGGTACATAGCTCGTTTCTGTACAGAGGCTTAGCAAACTCAGCAAAGTAGTCGCTCAATAGTACCTGGTCGAGTATTTGCATTGACTCGAGAGGAGGCTAGAGTGTCTTCAAACATGATTCAAGGTATCACTTCTCTCTACGTATTCTTTTATCTCGATGAATGTGCTCGAAGTTTGAATTTGAACGTCTGTGCTTTGCCTTATGATTTGAGAGTTTCCACTCCAGCTGGAACTTCTGTTGTGGTTGGTCGTGCTTGTTTGGATGTTACCCTTAAGTATGTTATTTGTGATTCAAAGATAGATTTGATTTGTCTGCCTCTTAAGGGTATTGATGTGATTATTGGCATGGATTGGTTATCAGCCAATAATGCTCACCTTGATTGTAAAGGGAAAATAGTGAATTTTCCCTTAAATCTTGCATCTGTTGAGGTAGCTCCGAGTCCCTTGTTGTTATCCGTTGCTCAAGTGAAAAATTGTGTTCGACAGGGTTGTGAAACCTACATGGTCTTCTTCTCTGTTAGTGTCGATAAGGAAGTGGGAATTGATCAGATTGAAGTGGTAAATGAGTTTTATGAGGTGTTTCCAGAAGAGATATCAGGATTACCCCCAGATCGAGAAATGGAGTTCTCTATTGAGTTAGCACCAGGGACAACCCCGATTTCTAAGGCACCGCACCGGATGTCACCATCAGAGTTGGCGGAGCTAAAGAAACAATTAGAGGAGTTACTTGAGAAAGGTTTCATTCGACCAAGCGTTTCTCCTTGGGGTTCGCCAGTTTTGTTTGTCAAGAAGAAGGATGGGAGTATGCGATTGTGTATCGACTACAGACAGTTAAACAAAGTAACTATTAAGAATAAATACCTGTTACCCAGTCTTGATAACTTGTTAGATTAGCTTATGGGAGCCTGCAGTGTTTTCTAAGATTAACTTGAGGTCAGGGTACCATCAGCTTCGGGTTAGGACTGAGGATGTTCCGAATACAGCCTTTCGAACTCGGTATAGGCATTATAAGTTTCTGGTCATGCCTTTTGGGTTGACTAATGCTCCAGCTGTCTTCATGGATTATATGAATTGGATTTTTAGGTCGTACTTGGATCAGTTTATTGTGGTCTTCATTGATGATATCCTCATTTATTCTAAGAATGAGGAGGAGCATCACGAGCACCTGTATATTGCTTTACGGATCTTGAGGGATCATCAGTTGTATGCTAAGCTAAGTAAGTGTGAGTTTTGGCTCAGGGAAGTGAAATTTTTAGGCCATGTAGTGTCTGCTGAAGGGGTGGCCGTTGATCCTAGTAAAGTGGATGCAGTATTGAAGTGGGGAACTCCGAAATTAGTAACTGAGGTGAGAAGTTTTGTGGGATTAGCTGCCTACTACAGGAGATTCATAAAGGGATTCTCTCAGATTGCGATGCCTCTGACCAGGTTAACCAAGAAGGATCAACCATCCATATGGACTGAAAGGTGTGAAGCTGCTTTTCAAGAGTTGAAAGAAAGGTTAACTATAGCTCATGTGCTTACCCTTCTTGATCCCTGTAGTTTGTATACAGTGTATATATATGCCTCCCTCAAGGGTTTGGGTTGTGTATTGATGCAAGAAGGCAAGGTTGTCGCATATGCCTCAAGGCAATTGAGGCCTCATAAAGTGAACTACCCGACCCATGACTTGGAACTTGCCGCCGTAGTGTTTGCATTGAAGATTTGGAGGCATTACCTGTACGGAGCTCAATTTGAGGTTTTGAGTGATCACAAGAGTTTAAAGTACTTGATTGACCAAAAAGAATTGAATAACAAACAGCTTAGATGGATGGAGTTTTTGAAGGATTATGATTTTGACATAAAATATCATCCTGAAAAGGCTAACGTTGTAGCAGATGCCTTAAGTCGGAAATCAGTTCATGTTTTCTGCATGAGCTTGAATGAGCACTACTGTCTAGAAGGACTAAGAGACTTTCAGGTGTTTTCGGGTCGAAGAATTGTTGCTTTGAATTAGGTATTAGGTGATCATAGTTTTTACTGAAGTCTTAGGGATGCTCAATTGAAAGATGATCGGTTAAGGCAAATCCGAGAGGAGTTAGAGCAAAGGTATGTTAAAGATTATGAAGTGGGAGATGAAAATATCTTAAGATATAAAAAGAGGATTTGTGTTCCTGATAATGAGGAGATTAAAAGGACAATTTTCGAGGAAGTCCATCGGAGTAGATATACTATATATCCTGGAATTACCAAGATGTATAATGACTTAAAACATCAATATTGGTGGCTAAACATAAAGAGGGATGTGACTAATTTTGTGTTGAGATGTTTGACATGTCAAAAGGTCAAGATTTAACATCAGAGACCTGCCGAGTTACTCCAAAGTCTGGATATCCCAAAATGGAAATGGGATAGTATTTCCATGGATTTCATCATGGTTTTGCCGCCAGTCTGAAACCGTTGTGATACTATATGGGTGATCATCGATAGATTGACTAAATTAGCTCACTTTTTGCCAATTAGGTCGGACTACTCTCTACAGAGACTGGCTGATTTGTACATCAAGGAGATCGTTCATTTGCATGGAGTGCCAAAGAGTATCATATCGGATCAAGATCCGAGGTTCACAGCAGACTTTTAGAAGTCTCTGCAAAAGGCTATGGGGACTAAGTTAAAGTATAGTATGGCTTATCACCCGCAGACTGATGGTCAGACCGAGAGGATAATTCAAACTCTCGAACATATGCTAAGGGCCTGCGTTATTGAGCTTCCAGGAAGTTGGGATCGCCACCTACCTCTAGCTGAGTTCGCCTACAACAACAGCTACCATTCGAGTATTCAGATGGCTCCTTTTGAGGCGTTGTATGGTCGAAAGTGCAGATCACCTTTATGTTGGACAGAATTGAGTGAGAGGACAGTTATTGGACCCGATTTGGTTGACGAGACAATGAGGAAGATAGAGTTAATCCGTCAAAAGTTGTTAACAGCGCAGAGCAAACAGAAGAGTTATGCAGATAGGCAGTGCAGATCTTTGGACTTTGAAGTGGGGGATCATGTGTTTCTTAAGGTCTCACCGGTGACTGGTATTGGCCGATCTATTAGAGCGAAGAAATTAACTCCCAGATTCATTAATCCATACGAGATTTTGGAGAGAATCGGACCAGTTGCTTATCGAATCGCCCTGCCACCGTCTCTGTCGAGGGTGCACAACATGTTTTACGTGTCTCAATTGAAGAAGTATCACCCTGATCCATCTCATGTTATTGAGCCTGAGGAAGTTGAGCTAAGGGAGAATATGACTTATCAAGCAGAGCCAGAAAGGATTGTGGATGTGTAGGACAAGCATTTAAGGCAGATGATCGTTCGGTTGGTGAAAATTTACTGGAAGGGCATGTCACTGAGGGATGCTATGTGAGAAACGGAAGAGCGGATGTTGCATGATTTTTTCCCTCTTTCTTTTTGGGATAGGTATGTTAATGTGCTGTGTTAATGTTTATATGCATGTTTGTGTTGAGTCTTACTGATGTTTGTATGATGATTGTTGTTTGTGATTGTCTTTGTAGATGAAATCTTGGTTATATGTTGTATTTTGGGTGTTTTCCTCCCTTTTAGAGTGAATTTTGGGGACAAAATTTATATTTAGGTGGGGAGTTGTAACATCTCAGCCTTGCGTGAGTAAGTGGAAAAGAAAACGAAAGTCAAAAGCTACTGGTTGGTGGCAGCTTAAAAAAAACAGAGAGAGAGAGAGGGAGACAGTGCAGCTTGCGTGCAGGAGAATTTCTTAGAGGGGATGGGGAGTTTGTGTGTGGTATTCGACAAGTTAAAAAAAAATTGAGAACTTTGGTAGCTAAGGGGAGGGGTATTATAAATACCCCCACCAATTTCACACTCACACACACCACAATATATCTCACACACACACACACACCCGTTCCAGTTGAGAGGAGGGTGTCGGCGTGAGAGAGTGAGAGGGAGGAGAGAGAGGACGCTAGAGAGAGAAAATAAAGCTGAAAGAGAGTATTTTTCATTCTAAGGCTCTACTTTTAGGATTATTTAGGTAAGTAAAACGACTTATTTTCATTAAACTTCCTTCATGAAAGTTGTTCTAAATATTTTTTTCTTTCTAATGGTAGTAATATTATGTTGATTAGATAATATTTTGGGATTTATATTTTCGTACAGTTTATGTTTTACTTGTAGAAGACTATAAAATTGTAGATATATTTTTATAACTATGATTTGTGATGTTAGATTTATTTTTCTGGTAGCTAGAATATTTTTGCGAATTTAGTTAAATATATATATATGATTTTTGATATATTGATATTTGGACTGATTAGTTGATGATGAAATGGTTAGATTGATATTAAAAAATTTATTAGTATTGCTATTACATGATTTAATATATATATATATATATTCATGTATATATAGTTAAGTATATTTTTGTTAGAAAAATATATATAAATAAATAAAAATATATATACGTATTTGTATATATATTCATGAGTATAGATATATTTATAATAAAAATATATATATGTTTGGAATAAATTATAAATTCGTTTAAATAAATTGTTTAATGATATATAGAAAGTATTTAAATAAATTATTTTAAAAAAAGTATTTATAGATATAAATTTCTGTGGGTACCTTTATTTATTAAAAATTCATTTAAATAATTTATTTGGGATATTAAAGGTATTCTTGATATTCTAATTAAATTAGATTGGTTAATAAATTAAGGGTTGCTAATTTAAAAAATATTATATATTTAAAATCCTAAATTTTAAATTAGAATTTTGGTATGAATATTATTATAATATTAAATAGTTGAAATAATAATTTTAAGTCTTTTGAGCAATGATTTTTACCACCCAAATTAGTTGTAGACTAATGTGTAGTACTATT
>JANTPZ010091647.1:0-14366 GCA_025593235.1 Vachellia pachyceras
CTTAGTTTTGAATGTGATAAAGTTCCTTGGAGTGGATGAGCGTAGGTATTTGGGTTTGTTATATATCCTCCAATGCAGGCATGGCTGTTGAAGAGATGGCCATCCTCACTCCATTGTGGTCAACCATGCCATGCTTCATTATGGTTGACCACTGCCTTTAATCAGTCCACCACCGACCAGTGATCGCTATTAATTGGCCGCCGCCACCATCCTCCCTTTTGCTATGATGCTGACCACCACTACTAGCCACCACCAACAAAAGTATGGAAAACAACAAAACCATGCATGTAGCTAAATTATCAATGGAAATGATTGATTCAGATGAATTGGGTGTGATTGAGATACATATATTCCTTTCATTTCATTCACAAATATATATATATATATATATCCCTCCATGATTTTATTATAATGTTCATTATATATATGGCGTATTTAACATACAATATATTCATATATATATATATATATTATTTAGGATCAATAATAATGCAATACGTTTCATATGGCGTATTTAATTGAGTTTCGAATAGCGGCAGGGATGTATACCAACCAATTTGAAGTCAAAGTACGTTTCATGTGTAACATGTAGCTCCTTCCCGTTACGTGAGGCCCTCGTGCTTTCACCCACCAGGCCACCACGCACTGGCCCCACATCAACACAAGCTCGCTCATGCCCTCAAACTCCACATAATACATAATCCACATGCCCCTTCACGCGCCCACCAAACCCCCTCTCTCTTTCACCCCCATAAGGCATACACTTATACCCTTATTTGATACAATGGAATTAATTTTGATGGAAATAGAAATGGAGATGTATTTTAAAATTACGTTTGGTATACTATAGAAATGAAGATGTAATCTATGTTTTTCTTTTTATGAATGTTGATTTTTTGGAAATGTAACAAAGAAGACTATTTTACATAAGAGAGGATATTTTGGTCAAAAAAATTGGGCTCCATAGAACTTAAATGAATTCCATGGACTTGGCTATGGAATTATAAATTGGGTGTTTTTGTGGAATTAAATTTCACATGGAATTGCAATTCCATCACACCAAACATGACTACATCATGGAATTAAATTCCAATTTCATCCTTCTTTTTCCACCATACCAAACGAGCCGTTACTCTTCCTCCTTTTATCGATTGTTTGGTAATCCCTCCACCGTCTGTATATTAACAACATAAACCACTTTTCTAATGTAGTTTAGAGTTTACGAGATATGTACATAGGATGAATTTTGTCTCAAATTTAAAAATGACTTTAACACGAGTTGACAAAAAAATTCTCTTGCATATGTATATTGGAATGTCTAAAATTAGTTAAAATAAATTAATCCAATCACCCACGTGCTCCCCTAAAATTAACTTTCCCGATCGAGCCAGCACAGTTATGACCAACTATCTAATTCGGCCATTTTCCGGCTCCATTCTCAAGGCAAACCCGTACAGCTCTAACAAAGAGTTTCACCAATAATCAGCAGACACACACACACACAAAATAAATAAATAAAAGAGGGGCCCGATTGAAGAAATTCCCCAGAAAGGCAGGGGGTGGGTTGACTAATTTTAATTGCTTTTCATACGTCATACATGAACACGTCATACAGGCAGGCAGGCAGGCAGGAGCAGGGATTAGACATGGAAAGAAAATTACAAGAATAGGAGCGAGTAATAACCAAATTGTGCACATCAGGGAATGCAAGGCTGCTAGGCGTGTATGTCTCACGGGATGAAGTGGAATTTAGATGTTGTTCTCGGGGCAAAAAAATGAAGTTGGAATATCTGGTTCATATGCTTTGGATGATAGCTACGGACAACCAAACAATACTGCATGTTCAATTTTGCATTTCAAGCATTTATAATTCCGGATTGACAGAGGGGAGACCACCACCTCACGTACATGGCCGTCGTCGAAAACGAAACATCAAACGCGTACCATTTTCACCTATGAACATTTTTTTTAAAGTAATCTCACACAATTTAAATCGTGCATGTGAATCTATTGGGAGAGTGATTTTACGTAAATCAGGGTAAGTATGTGAGGGGAGTTTTGTTTCAACTTGTGTGCAACGTGGTTTTAACATGAAACCCAAACAAGTATTTAGAGTAAGTATTTAAGAAGAGTTTTATCTTAAATGGATTACGTGAAAATGATTTTAGAATTGATTTTGGGTGGTTCTCGTTCACCGGCCGCTACTACTTCACCATTCACACTACAAATATAATATGTATTAGCATGTATGTGTTAATCAATATTTTATAATATTATATGTAGAGACACACGCAGGCACATACGCGTTACACATATGCATGCTGAGTATTTTTTCATGGTCTAAGAACGGTGCCTAGCTACCTAATCTACCCTGTGTGAATATATATATATATATACCTCCATTAAATGTGTACACGAACACACGCGTGGCCTTTTTCACAACAACAGATGAGGAAAAGGCTAAAGGGAGAGAAGGTAAGCGTTGAACAAAGCATGCATATGCATATCACTTGAAAGAAATTAAAGGGGAGGATTAATTAATTAATTAATTAGGAGTGGAAATTAAGTGTGGTGGGGTGGGAAGGGGAAATCAAATCAAAGGAGCCATCATGCATGTGAAGTGAGAGTACATATGAACACGTACCACACACCGACCACACTCCTTGGATTCCATCAGTCTCAAGTGTTAGTTGAACCATAGGCGGATCTACACAGGTTCCACGGGTGCAGCCGCACCTCTTGACTTCCAGAAAATTAGGTATATATTAGTATTATGTGATTTATTTTGTACACACTCATTTGTTAATTTTGAACCCACTAAAATTTTGCTCAAATCTTCTCAAAAGATATTAAGAATAAATCTCATTTATCTTTTTAAAAAATAATTTACACCCCCTGAATCAGGGTCATAGGTCCGTCACTGAGTTGAACCAAACCATTCCAACCCATCCGGCCACTTCAAATGCATCTTCATATATGATCCTAAGGTCGTTGACATATAGGTCTAACAACTCACTCTATTTATCCTCCTTTTATTTCGAGTTCTAAGTTCTAACAACTTCACAAATTTACTCCGCAATTCCAAAGTCCAATCCAATTAATTGACTGCATTTAAATTTATAAATGACACTCACCCTGGGCTTTTGATCTTTTGATGTTGCTGATGGTGAATAATAAGTATGTTGATCATGAGAAACTATTATATACTTTCTTCATGTAATTAAGATTCAGTTAACTTTTTGATATCATATGAAACACAAAATCTAAACATGACACCTCGCATCGGGTAGTGCAGTTTTTCTCGAATTGCATGTTTTTAACGGTTAGGACCGGAATGGGCGTGGGCCCTTGCCTGGAAATAGAGGAAGTAAAGTAATAGGTAGGGAACGAACCATAGCATGGAACTTGACTTGAAACCTTAAATTTGTGCTTTTTTTTTTCACTCTATCATATGTATATCTTATTTATCAAGTCAAATATCATCCGATGTGCGATTTTCTACACCAATCCAAGTCGCCGTACTTAATTAGCAATTGAACACTGATACTTTCCTATATTTGCATTTCTACATTTTAATCATGATAAGGAGCCATTAATCCAGCTGATCAGTGTTTGCCATTAAATACATATTTTATTCGTAAAACTTAATATGCAGGAGTATCTCTGAGTTAAACTTTCTATCAAATTATCATTCAGTTCGAGTAATGTATGTTAGGAAAAGTTAGTATTGGAGACTCATGTTGGTATTAAAATTGAAGTTGTTTAATTCCACATGTCATGAACATGAGATTAAGGTTGCGCTAAAGAAAGGTCAGGTGGAGGGTAGGACGCAGTAGGGCATGAATCACAGCGCAGGCCCCGTAGCAAGACCTGATGTCATGCCCCTGGCAGCTCTCAATTCGTGTTTTCTGGTTGCGAGCTATGCATCCACACACACAAGAAACACATTAATTTGTTTTGGTTTCTTTTGAATTTCATGTGATCTCCTCTTAATTAACCACTCTCTAAACGAAATATATTAATGAGTAGACCAGGGGGTTTTCTTCTACCAGAAATGATGACATATACTGTGGAGCGGAGGAGTGGGGTCCGTTTGAGAACGTAGAGGAGGAGTGAGATCCGTTTAAAAATGTAATAGATAAATATGTAAATGAAATTATTTTATTTTGTGAAAAAATATTATTGAATGTTGTTAAAACTCTCCATAAGCTCAGCTAAACAGATCAGTATTTAATATCCACACACACATGGGGCTAACATTGGGAAGCGGGAGTGTGGAGTGTGAATAGGCGTGGCAGGTAGAGGAAAATTAAGGAAACATGCCAGTCGTTGACCAACCAACCCGGCCACCTCCATATAGGTCAACCCCCCACCCCCACATCATGCCAGTCTTCCTTCCGCACCCTCGTTTTAATGTTTACAGACCAAACCAAAGACAGAGTAAAGGAGTTTCGGTGAGCTCCACCAGACACATCACCTGAGCTCCTGCCACATCGCATCCCTGCCCTCCTCTCACATTACTTGTTCTTTAGTTAACATCAATGTGCGTGTTTGGGAACCCGTGAGTAGAGTCATTTTACGCAGGCCAATATAAGTATATGAGAGGAGTTCTATCTCAACTTATATGCAGCGTGATTCGGAAATGGTTCCCAAACAATCACAATAACGTCAACTCAACCCAAGTGCCTCCTGGATGTACCGCTGTCTCCACACCTCTTTGTGGTTTCTTTGTGAACACCAACAGCCTCCATTGACTTCTTTCTTCTCTCTTTTTTTTTAATTGGTCATGGTCTCCTTAGTTTTAAAATTCAATAATCAAAACTATCTAAAATGCGTCAGTCAACGGCTGGGTTTCTTGTCACAGTACGTGTAGCCTAATGTCAACTTAAGAATTGTTTAGGCAATGCATAGCTAAACCTGTTTGGTGTATAACCCCAGATCAAGCCTCCGACAACAGACCTAACACTTCCATCTTTTTTTAATGCACTCATCTGTCTGTATGTCAATCACCATATATAGCATGCCTTCAGTCCCACGGATATATATATAAGACTTAATCTGCAATGTAAACTACGTATTATATTAATAACTGGATGTGCCATAGTTTAGATGTTTAGTTTGTACTGTTGGGGGTATTGATTGGAAAGTCAGTTTCTTACCGACCTCGTTTTCTTCCTCTCATTAATTATCCAGAGGCTATTTCTGCAACACAGCCTTATATATAAAGTCAGAAGAATATCCACTCGTATATCTGTCACTTTCATCGGTCCGGGGAAACCGAGTGGAGTAGATGACATTATTAATCACCCTTTTCTTGCTTGCGTGAGATCCATGTTGACCATTCATGTATTAATTAGTTATTCTTATACATCCTGAGCTGTACAGTAATTCTACGTACGTAGTATCTGACCACGACAAAGCAGCTTTTAAAAATCGAGTCCCATTGATGCTGTCAAAAGCCACAAAACTTAACAGTCAATTTCCTATTACAACCTTAATATAAGATTTTATCAACTGATTTAGAGGCATTGAGAAAGTTAAATAAACTATTTTAAAGTATTTATATTTATCATTACTAATTTGTTTGACTTACGAATTTGTATATAGTCGTAGGGTTTGTTCAGAAGCCCTTTTTAGAATAACTTTCATAGATTTCGAGGTAAAATCTAGGTTTTGAATAATAGATTTTAGAGAATAACTTTTACGGATTCCGATGCAAAACCTAAGTTTTAAAATGTGATTGTTTTTTAGAAGCTGTTGGTTTTTACGGATTTCGAGGCAAAAAGTATGTAGGAAAAATGAAAGAAAAAGAAAAAAAAAGTAGGAAAGAGAATATTCACTAGGAACGAGGGTGTGATTTAACAAGAAAATAGCATTTTCAAAACTTACGTTTCAAATCGAGGTTTTATATCCAAAATAGTTTTTTCTAAAAAATGTGAGTACTTGGACAAAACTAAGTTTTAAAACCAAATCTAGGTTTTATGAAGGTAAACAAAACAAGCTCTTAGTAGTTAATATTCAATCCCCCTCTTGGAAGTAGTATATTAGCTGAATGCCGGATTCTATTTTAAAACAGTCGCATTTTTTTTTATGGCTAAAAAACGACCGGCGGTGGTTATTTCCTTGTGTATAGATTGCGCTCGATGTTTAACGTTAATTAGCTGTGAGGTTCGGGGAGAGAGATTAAGTTTGACAATTGAGGCTGGCGTACGTGGTGCGTCTATATATAATCCATGCCTACTGACATGCAGTATGATGAGTACTTAGGTGAAGATCGATGATGTACATTTCTAAATTTAAAATTATGGTATATGAAATTCGACCGCAGGTCTTTGTTTCAAACTTTCCCTCATATTAATTTCCATACGTAATTCTAATACACGTTAACGATTTTGACAAGACTGGCGCATTGTAAATGGTTGGTGTATTTTCTTCCCCAGATTTTATTGTTTTTAATCACATAGTTCTTCTCCATCTAATAAATTGAAGGTTTCGTTCTAAGGAAATGGTCAGTCCTGATTTTTCGTTCATAAGCGTCAAGTCTTTTTCTCATGAATCGGGTTCAACCTGTTCGTCCAGCGATTGAACCAGTACTTAGATCTGAAATTGTATGTAACTTGTGGCGGAAAATAATCATGTTGTTGATTAATATATATGTATATGTATGTGTGTGAACTGTACCATGTATATCAAAGACAGAAACCAAGAATTTCAGAAATTTAACTTTGAAATATTCATTGAGGAATCAGACTAATTCAAATCAAGCTGAGCTTATCACAGGGTCCCAAAGCTGTATCACCAAATACTTGACACTAATGTGCTATTTGAGTTCAAACTCGAGATCTTTAGTTAAATTAGTAGAACCATTTTAGTTGAATTAATTAAGGGCTTGTTTAGAAGTTCTTTTGCGAATAACTTCTACAGATTTTAAGGCAAAACTTAGGTTTTGAAGAATAGATTTTACGGATTCCGAGGCAAAACCTAGGTTTTGAAGAGGTGATTGTGTTTGGGAAGTTTTGAATTTTACGGATTCTGAGGCAAAAAGTGGATAGGAAAAAGAAGGAAAGAAGAAGTAGGAAAAATAAAATTTATTAGGAGAGAGAGTGCGATTTGACAAGAAAATAGATTTTCAAAACCTATGTTTGAAACCAAGGTTTTGTATCCAAAATAGTTTTTTTGAAAAATGTGAGTACTTAGACAAAAACTATGTTTTGAAGTAAAACATAGGTTTTGAAATTAAACTTAGATCTCGTTTGGTTTCAATTTTTTGAAACCTAGGTTTCAAACCTAGGTTTTCTCTTTCATACTATCTTTTTACTACTTTTTTCTCTTTTCTCTTTCTTACTTTTTCTCTCTTTCTCTTTCTTACTTTCCTCTTTCCTATCCACTCTTTCTTACTTTTTTTGCTTCGGAATCCATAAAAGCTATAACTTCCCAAATATAAATCACTTTTCAAAACCTAGGTTTCAAACCTAACTCCCAAACAAGCCCTTAGAATCTAAAAAGTGAAACCAAACAAACTCTATATGTTTGGTGGTTAGGAATTTTAGGAATGAATGAATTCAAAAATACTCCTTTAATTTTCGGGATTAACTGTTTGAGTGCTGTCATCCATTTCCATGTCGTCAATCTATTTTTTTTAATAAAGTGAATTTAGTTGAACTGACTAATTTTTTTGTTGACAAACAAGCGATCTTTTCTTCTTCTGAGTCCCTGTCACTAAAATTTATATATATGTTATATAATTTTTTTTTGGCATAATAAAATGCGCGCCAACTGAACATATTGAATATGCATCGATCATTCTCTCCTTTTCTTTTTGCCCAAACCAACTCAGGTAATTTTTCATGGACCCATCAGATGAGTTAGTTTAATCCTTTATTTACCCCTAGACTTGAAAATTGTATTTTAAAAAATTTAAATATGACAATCAAATTAATTAAATTTAATATAGAATTCAAATAAAAACAAAAATATAAGGTCTACAATTATAAAATTTGATTCATAAATTTTTAGCTCGTAGGAAATTTAAAATGGCCATATTCCAGCTTATCCTAAATTATTCTTCAAGCCCTGGCTTGCGCGCCCACACACACAAACACAGTTTGAATTACAAATTTAAGCAAGGAAACAAATCAAAACAGTTGTCATAGATTATGGGTGTGTATGGGAATCCGTTGGGAGAAAGGAGTTTACGGATTCCGATAAGAATTTACCGAATTCAAGAAGAACTTACGGATTTCAAGATGGTTTTTATGGATTTCGAGATATTTTTTTCGGATTTTACCGATAAGAATTTACGGAATCCAAGAAAAACTTACGAATTTCAAGATGGTTTTCATGGATTTCAAGATATTTTTACAGATTTTGAAATGGTTTTTTTTAACTCGTGTGTACCGTTGAAAAAAATTCTTCCCAAACATGCACTATTTCTTATCGTCAACTCGTAAGTGATTTTGTTTGATATACTGCTTGATACATGGGCCGATCAAGATCTTGCTCTTGTGCTTTGGGCCTTAGCAATCGGAATTTCTCTCAGTCATAATAATATTGGGCCTGACACTTTAACTTCAAAATATCCAGAGCATTACATTATATTTGTAATTCTCTTCCAAATTGAATTTTGATATATTTTGTGTGAATACATAAATAGATTCACGTTGTACAGAAAAATATATTTACGTTTGTTATAAATACATTAAAAGAGTAGATGTTCATAAACTCTTAATTTTCTAAGCCATAAATACTATACATGAATTGTTATTGAGAAATTAAAGAGTTATTCTTTGTACATGTATTATGACTCTATGTACATTGAATACCTCTTTAGTTTCTCAATAATAATTCATGTATAATATTTATGGTTTAGGAAATCAAGAATTTATGGATATCCAACACTCCTCTTTAGATGTCCATTATGAATGTGCCTCATTAAAAACTTTAACTAGGAAAACTCAGTGGGACAAAACCCAGTTAAAGAAAAGAGTACATCATTCATTGATACAATATTAGTGTTGCCTTATTAAAAACCTTTATAGGAAAATCAAGTGGGATAAAACTTAGATAAGGGAAAACGAGTACATGCTGCATCGACTCCCCCTCATGATGGCATCACTTGATATCTTCAAGTCTATGAAGATTGATGTCATAGACAAGCTTTTCAAATATTGGTCTAATAAAGAGACTTGGTGAATGAATCTGCTAGATTCTCATTGGAATGGATATGTTGGATATCAAGTTCACCATCCTTTTGAAAATCACAGGTGAATAAGAATTTTGGAGAAATATACTTTGTTCTATCACCCTTGATGTATCCTTCCTTTAGTTGGGCAATACATGCATCATTATCCTCCTATAGGATTTTCGAGATCATTTTTCTTGAAGATAAACCACAAGTTGTTCGTATGTGATATATTATTGACCTCAACTAAACACATTCTCGACTTGCTTCATTGATTGATAAAATTTCAACATGGTTAGATAATGTGGCCGATATAGACCGTTTCATGGATCACTATGAAATAGCTGCACCTCTACATGTAAACAGATAACCAGTTTGTGATTTACCATCATGTGCATCAGACAAAAATCCAACATTTGCATAACCAACCAGTTCGTGCTTAGATTTATTTGAGTAGAATATCCATATTCCATAGTGCATCTGAGGTAACGGAGAATATGTTTCACTACATTCAAATGTCTTCGTGTTGGTGAATAACTATATCTTATTAATAAATTAACAACAAATGGTATATTAGGACATGTGTGATTATCAAGATACATTAGTGCTCATATAACACTAAGATATGGTACTTCTCGATCAAGTAATTCTTCATCACCTTCTTCACTAATCACTCGAGATCTGAATGGCTCTTTATCAAGTTGTAAAGACCTCATAATCATTGGAGTACATAACGGATGTGATTTATCCATATAAAAACGTTATATGATCTTTTTATATAAGTTTATTGATGTACAAATATCCCATTTTTTATATATTCAATCTGTAATCCAAGACAGAATTTCGTTCTTCCTAAGTCTTTTTATTTTAAATTCTTTATTCAAACAATTAATTGCCTTTTGTAACTCTTCAGGAGTTCCAATAATGTTGATATCATCCACATAAACAACAATTATGGCAAACTCACTTCTAGATTTTTCATAAAGATTCATGGGCATATTTGGTCATTTATATATCATTCTTTCAACAAATATTCATCAAGGCGATTATACTACATGCGCCCTGATTGCTTCAGGCCAATCAATCAGATCATTATGAGAAATTAAGGTTATATCACTTCGGCCATATAATTTTATAATAGAAAATTAAGACTATACGGCTTATGACCATTTAATAATATAAGAAATAAAAGTTATATAGCTTCTGGCTATATAATCTCATAATTGAAAATTAAGATTATATGGCTTCTGACCACTTATTAACAGGATAGAAGTTGTATATGGCTTTCGGCCAAGAGATAGAATATAAAAGTGTATATGACTTCTGACCATATATTATGGAATCAAAGGAATTTGGCTTATGACCATAAAATCTCAAAATTAGATAATTAAAGAAATATGGCTTTTAGCCATATTATATTAAAATCAGAAATAAAAGAAATATGACTTATGATCATATAATTTATGAATATAAAATTAGAGGTGCATGGCTTCTGACCATCATAAAATAACAATATCAATAATATATATATATGAACTTGTAATTGAGATTATAATAAAGTAATAATAATCTCCAATCTAAGCTGTGGAATCCGATGTTTAAAACAGTAGGTAAAAGATTTACTTTAATTCCATATGATGGATTATATTATCTCAGATAGATTGATATTAAACAAAATACAGTAAAAGAAAGTAGATGAAATCATTACAGTAATCATGGGGGAAGTATAGAGTGGAAGTGTTAAGGTAATTATGAATATTTGAAAACAGTGGAAGTTTCTTTGAGTTTTCTTCTGTGATGAGGGATGTGGAAGTTTGGATATGGCGATTTGGGGTAAAATATTCTTAATTGTGTGGCAGACTTTAATGGGAGTACTAGATTTTGAAAGAAGTTGAAATGGTCTAGAAAGTATTAAATGGTTCACCCTCGGCAAGTCAAGGTAAGGAGGACTTCAAACAAGGGCGGAGCTGTATTCATTCTACCGGGTGCAGCCGCACCCCTGACTTCTAAAAAATTATGTATATATTAATATTATATGATTTATTTTGCACCCACTCATTTGTTAATTTTGAACCCACTAAATTTTTGCTCGAATTCTTCTCAAAAGATAACAAGAATAAGTCCCACTTATCTTCTCAAAAAATCGTTTGCACCCCCTGAGTCAGGGTCTTGAGTCCGCCACTGACTTCAAATGAGTTTAAACAAATAGTTTGTCTCGGTTTGACAATATGCTGACAATATGCTTTTAATTCCAAGTGCTTATACCCAATTTATATAAGAAGATTGTGTTGGAGGAGGTGAGTAACTGAAGTTGTGCAAATTAATGAAATAACCATTTAAATTTTTTCACTAAGTTCTCAAGTAAATTTTTTCCTTATCTTACCTTTTTGTTTTTAAATTTTTTTATGCAGGCATTAGTAAATGTGAACACTCATTTCACTTGCTTTGCTTGTGTGGATGGTACTTTCTCGGTATAATTGACTTTATTTATATTTTTAAGGGGTTAAACAATATGCAATCCCTAACTTATTGACTAAGTGATGGAGAATTTGAGATTTAATAGTATGTGATACATAATCCCAATGTGCAGTATGAGATGCTCAATAGGATATTCAAGTAAATTGATTTTTTTCACCTTAATAGATATTTTTTAGGATAAGCTTTTCTATCTCACTTAGATACCCATTACCAAGATGCACTAATCAACTGATATTGAATAATAAAGAACCCCATGATAAGATATGTTGGATTCATTTACATCTATTTGATGTAAAACGTACAAATTATTTAGGATTGTCTATACATCTTAAGATGAAGTTGGACCTTTTTCATCATGCCTTCCTTCTTGACCAGCATTTTGTATTGATTTATAAGCAAATTGTGTCATGTGCAGGTGAACTTTATGAGCTTGATGGAAAAAAGTCAGGGCCTATATCTCATGGTCAATCCTTACCAAATACTCCGTTGAGGGTCAAAAACCATTCTATCCGTATTCTTTTCTTTTCTTCCCCTGTAGAAAGCTTTGCATTTGGGAAGGGATGTAGTTTGTTTGCCAAATATTTTTAAATTATATTTCATAACCACACATGCAAATATACCAACCCACGAGACAATTATATTTTGGTTCTCGCGATTCTCTCATGACATGAGAAGAAAATCTTGGTGGAATAGAATTCCTGGTGCTTTAAATTTGGGCAATTGTAGTCATCCTGATCATGTAACAACTTGGTGGCTTTTCTGCCTTCATCTTGCTTATCTGTCTTCATATATCACTCGCGGAACATGCTGTTATTTGGGTGGAAAATGACTCAATTTTTGAATTACTAATCTGTTGCTTGTTCCACGACAGGATGCGGCTAAAGTCATACAGGGCATGATCCAGATGAATCCTGACACTTAATTTTAATGTTATGGCCATTTCAAAGAAATCTGGATATGGAAAATAAGGATGTAAACCTGGGTCTTGGTTCAACTCATTTGTATGTAGTCTTTGATGTTATCCTCGGCAACACTTTACTCACTTAGGTTTACTCAGATTGCGTTTTTATACATAATGATCTTGCATGATCTCCACTCTCCCATAGATTAGTTCGGTGCCTATTGATTGGGCAAGATGAACCTGTGAATGGTATTTTTTTTGGGAATAATGAATGGTATTTTAAAAGGCAACCTCCCAAGGGGGAAGAGTTTTATCTATTTTTTTCTTTTCCAGAAGCAGGGTCCGCCGTAAGTAGAGACAAATCAATAATGATCGATTGAATAATAATAATAATTGTTGTTGTTGTTATTATTATTATTATTTGAATACTGTCAGAGGCAAGAAAGAAACCTAGGCTCAAGCTACAGGGTCAATATGCCCAAATGTAGATCACTACTGATAACGATGAACGTGACAAAAGAACAAAAGCAAAAGATTATCACCGAAAAAAAGGCAAAAGATCAACTGTAATGACAACCATAATGAAAATATTGAAATAAAAAAACCTTAATGTTTGTTGAAAACAAGAAGCCATTCCTCTAACGCAATAAATGTCTGCCATAGGACTCCTATTTCCATAGCTGCGACCCTCAAACTGTTGAGATGAAGGACGAAGGTGTTGGAGGACTTGGAACTTCAACAAGGCCTTCCAACATTTGCATCACAGTCTTCACGTTAGGCCTTGTCTCTGGATTCTCTTGGATGCACCATATTGCTATCATCACCCATTTCTTCACCCTCTCTATCTCAGCAATGGCTTCCTCATCATTTTCTACCAGAATGTCCAGTTTTCCCTCCATGTAGCAATCATGAACCCAATCAATTAGGATTGGCTCCCCTTCCTCCACCTCATCCAAATCCTTCTTCAAGCTTCTTTTACAAAAAATTATCTCTAGCAGCATCACACCATAGCTATAAACATCCACCTTAGCTGTCACTGGAATACTTTTAAACCACTCTGGTGCCACATATCCTCTCGTTCCTCTTATCATCGTATGAGTTCTGCTCTTATTAGAATACAACAACTTGGCCAACCCAAAATCTGAGATTTTTGGCATGAAATGCTCATCTATCAAAATGTTTTGGGGTTTTATATCACAGTGAATGATGGGAGTTTCACACTCTTCATGTAAGTAAAGCAATGCCCTTACAATTCCCAAAGCAAATCTAACCCGTAAATTCCATATTGGTCTGGGCTCCCTGAAAATGATGTCAGCAAGTGTGCCATTGCTCATGAACTCATACACCAAAAGTCTATGAACTCCTTCATCACAGAATCCAATCAAGCGAACCAAATTTCTGTGGCATGTTTTACCAATAGCACTCAACTCATTTTTAAATTCCCTCTCTCGTTCTTGAGCCAACCTATCAAATCTCTTCACTGCAACAATTGTATCTGTCGCTGATGTGAGGGTTCCTTTGTACACAATGCCAAAAGAACCCCTTCCCACCTCTTCATTGAACCCATTTGTTGCCTCCTTCAGCGCTTCATATGTGAAAGAGTGCAAATTCGTTTCAACAAAACTTGCTTCTTGGACAATAATCCTTTTGGACTTTAACAGAATAACTGATACAACTGTGGCTAGCAATAGAATAATCATAACAAGGGAGCCAATTAGCGACCCCAATAGAGCAGGTTGGACCCCACCTTTCTTTTCCAGAGTAGGATTAATATTACCCACCAGTGGTTGAATTCTCGTTTTCAAG
>JANTPZ010091648.1:0-10606 GCA_025593235.1 Vachellia pachyceras
GGCAAGCAGTAAAGAGAATTTTTCGGTATCTTAAAGGAACCACTACTCTATCTTTGCATATTAAACCCAGCAGACATCTTACTTTGCAGGGATTCTCATATGCAGATTGGGCCGTATGCCCTGATGACAGAAGATCCATTGATGGATACTGTGTATTTCTTGGAGACTCATTAATTTCATGGTCAGTGAAAAAACAGCATGTTGTGGCTCGCTCAAGTGCTGAATCTGAGTATAGATCTTTGGCAAACCTTGCTGCTGAACTTGCTTGGATCCAATCCTTACTTGGAGAAATTGGTTTATATCTTAAACATCCTCCAATTGCATGGTGTAATAATTTGAGTGCTGCTGCATTGGCCTCCAACCCAGTTTTTATGCCAGGACCAAGCATGTTGAACTTGATGTTCACTATATAAGAGATAGAGTTCTGGACAAGCGACTTCTTGTTCATTATGTACCATCTTCTAAGCAAATTGCTGACCTATTTACCAAAGCTTTGTCTCATTCAAAGTTTCTTGACTTCAGATGCAAACTAGGCCTAGTTGTCACCCCAGGTCCTAGTTTGAGGGGGGATGTTAAGATCAATCTCCTGACCACCAAGCCCAATCTGCTGAGATCCAAGTCTATTTAGTCAGCCCACTTGTAATTGTTGTATTGGGTCCATTTTCGGTATAGCTTAGTCTGTATTCTCTTCTCTTCTCAGATTGTATTCTAGAATATTTCATGATCTACACGTGTACAGATTCTACTATTTTTAGGGCTACCTTTTCTTGTTATATATATTTGCAATAAAGAATTCATTCAGTGCATTTGCTTCTTCGGTCATATCCCTTTTTTATCTGGAACGAATAAAACAAACCAAGTTCTTAACATCTTCACTCAGTTTAGCTTGATCATGAGTGTCATGAGACCTATATTGTTACATACGAGAACAGATTCAATGATATGCAGGACCGAACTAACCTGTAAATTGCGGAGCAACAGTACCGAGAGGGTCAATTTAGAGAACGTGAGTGAATCTAAGATAGATGGCGTATGGTGTTCAAGAATGGGTTCCGCGTTGGATCTTATCAACTCCGATGCTGCCTATGCCATATCACTGGAAATAAATAGTTTGAAAGCGAATATCCAATAGCCCAAGGGATTGAATTAGATTCCTCTTGATTAAAACATAAAATGAAAGTACCTCATCAATATTGCGCCAAATTTTCGCGAATTGGGTATTAAGCCAATCTAACTGCATTTGATGAAGAATTAATATCAGAGCTCAGACTATTGGCTAAAAGATTATTAGAGACCAGATCAAAATGTAAGGCGCAGCGAACTTAGATAGCAGAATTTTTCTAGAATCCTCCACTGTCATTCTTGCAAAAGCAGCAACTGTCTTCGACTGAAAGTGGTCAAAAGAAAAGGGAGTTAGAAGATATCCTTGAAGCCCAAATAATGGTGGTGGTGGTGGTGGTTCAACATCATGTAAACATGATATCAGGAAAATACCAAATCAGAGCGACGCTTTGACCGGGTAGCTTCATATCGAGCAAAAGCGACGATGATTCCGACGTCGAATAAGATGCCAAAGAACAATCTGCTGAAGAAGCCCATTAATTTTAAGAATGTCACTGAGATGCTAGCAAATGCGGGAACCACGAATCGTTTTTCTGCTTCAACATGTTGTAATTTAGCTCAAATATATGGTCTGCAAGATGATGGAGAGAGTTGACATTGGAAACGAGTATACTTGTCGAGCATTTTGCTCGAACAGGGGGGGGGGGGGAATCGCGAAGTTCCGTTTTGTTTTCGCCTAATGGCAGAGTCGCGGAGTTAGTTATGCCGTGCACGCGTTCTGGCGGGAGATTCTGAAATAACGGCTTAAATTAATTGACATGAATTTTTTTAGTCAGAACCAAAAAAAAATTATACTACGATTAAAAAAATTGATAAATTATAAATAATCGTACTTTTTCAATAAAAAAAAAGGTTGGAATCATGTGGGAAAAAAATACTGTTGCACTAGTCCATGGTAATGGCATAAATTCGAAAGGCCAAAACTCAGTAGAAGCAGTAGAATGGGAGCGATCCATGAGAAAGCTAAAAATATAAATCTTAACCTCCTAACCCCTTCCAAAGAAGTTGCAGATCTTGGAACGTGGACGTTCTTGTAGATCGTCCAATCCACATCGATCCACCTTCACTTTTCCTTCCGCATAGCTTATCACCATTAATTCTCATGCATCTATGTTCTGTGCGCACTATCGTGAAACTGAAACCGCTCGACTCGCACACTTTTAATTTGTTTCGTCGTCTGCTTGTTGCTCATCAATTGTGTCGCTTCTGTTGTACGTGAATATTTCTGTTCTGGAGCCTAATGGCGGGAAACAATTGGATAAATAGTTACTTGGAGGCGATTCTTGACGTTGGGCCAGGGATCGAACGCGGTAAAGCAAAATCATCTCTTCTGCTCCGAGAAAGAGGTCGCTTCAACCCCACCCGCTACTTCGTCGAAGAGGTCATCACTGGATTCGATGAGACCGATCTCCATCGTTCGTGGCTTCGAGTACGTTCACTTTATCGGTCTCCTCTATTCAATCTAGCCATGTATATGCATGCTTATATATGTCTTACTCTCTTTTTTATTGAGGTGTAACTAGGAGTATTCCAAATCACTTTAGACTTGTATCCGTACTCTTCCATTATTATTTTCTTTTTCATTGTTAAGGCTGCGTCGATGGGTGGGACTGAGGAGAGGAACACCAGAATGGAGAACATGAGCTGGAGGATTTGGAATTTGGCGCGCAAGAAGAAGCAGGTTCTGTGTTCTTTTTTACGTTTACTTAAATGTTTCCAGGATCTTCAATGGCCGGCCACCTGAGTCCGCCTAGCATCTGATATGTCAAATTCAACATCTCAATGGAGCTTCACATTTTTCTCCCTTTTCTTCTCATATAAACATCTTGAAAGTTGAAACCACGTGACCGAAGGGAAAAAAGTTATGAAACCAAAATGGTGTTACTGTTTGAACTTTCCTTATCACAATTCTTTCACCGTAAACTGATCAGGCTGCAGTCACCTATTCCCCTGGTTTCTTTATCATCAGGTTTTGGCAGATGAGGCCCGGTATCGTGCTAGGCGTCGTCTTGAAAGGGAAAGAGCACAAAGAGAAACAGCAGCTGATATGTCAGATGACCTATCGGAAGGAGAGAAAGGGGATACTTTAGGTGAACTTCCAGCTCACGGTGATAGCTTTAGAGGAAGAATGACTAGGGTCAGTTCTATTGATACGTTGGAGAACTGGGCTAGTCAGCACAAGGAGAAGAATCTCTACATCGTTTTAATCAGGCACGAACACAAACTCTTCTTTGTAGTAGCTCCTCACATGGGATTGTATAGTGGTTTATATATACAGTGGGTGGAATCACTAGCTTATTCATAATTGCAAACAATATCCGTATTGATGTTCCATTCCACCGCTTATTGTATATTTCACATCAACAGTTGTATATATTGATATCTAACGAGGGGGATTTAAATATTTATGCTACAGCCTTCACGGCTTGATACGAGGGGAGAACATGGAATTAGGCCGTGATTCTGATACTGGAGGTCAGGTAACTATTGGGTTTGGATATTGTTTCTTCGTAGCTGGTTTCCTCGTTTTCTGGCCAAGATATTAATTGCCAACCAATTTTGCACTTTCTTTCTCACATTCAGGTTAAGTACGTCGTAGAACTTGCAAGAGCATTAGGAATGATGCCAGGTGTTTATAGGGTAGACTTGTTGACAAGACAAGTATCAGCTCCTGATGTAGACTGTAGCTATGGCGAACCAACAGAAATGCTGAATCCAAGAGGCTTAGACTACTCACCTCGGGAGGGTGGGGAATCTAGCGGGGCATACATAATCCGTATACCATTTGGCCCAAAAGATAAGTACATTCCAAAAGAACGCCTTTGGCCGCATATACCTGAGTTTGTTGACGGTGCAATGAAGCACATTACCCAAATGTCCAAAGTTCTGAGTGAACAGGTTGGTGATGGTGAACCAGTCTGGCCAGCTGCTATTCATGGACATTACGCTGATGCGGGTGACGCTGCTGCTCTTCTATCTGGATCTTTGAATGTTCCCATGATCTTCACTGGCCATTCACTCGGACGAGATAAGCTTGACCAGCTTCTAAAACAAGGAAGGCACTCAAGAGAAGAAATTAATGCCACCTACAAAATAATGAGGCGAATAGAAGGAGAGGATTTAACCCTCGATGTGTCTGAAGTCGTCATAACCAGCACAAGACAGGAGATTGAGGAGCAATGGCGTCTATATGATGGCTTTGATCCCATCCTAGAACGCAAATTGAGAGCGAGGATGAAAAGGGGTGTGAGCTGTCATGGCAGGTTTATGCCTCGTATGGTTGTAAGTATCAAGACTGACCTTCTCTTTTATTATCATCTTTATGATTGGATACACTTCCTTAACTGAAGTTCGACACGTTCTAAACTAAATTTTATCATATACGTCAAGGTGATTCCTCCCGGAATGGAATTCAATAACATCATTCCTCCCGAATTGGACGAAGGGGAAAATAACGAAGATAAGTCTGCTCCTGACCCACCAATTTGGTCTGAGGTCAAAGCTACTCCTTCTTTACTTTGGATTGATGATGACACGTAGCCATTCTGTTTAGCAATTGAAAATCAAAATCTGTTCTGTATACAGTATATTTATATTTTTATATTGTCATTACCATTGATTGTTCTACCAGATCATGCGTTTTTTCTCCAATCCTCGCAAGCCTATGATACTCGCACTTGCCCGGCCAGACCCCAAAAAGAATCTGACCACTCTAGTCAAAGCATTTGGAGAATGTCGCCCTCTCAGGGAGTTAGCAAACCTTGTACGTTCAAGTCGTTGAGCTACCACTGCTTATTCTGTCCAATATTTCTTATTTTTCATTGTTGTTCCTTTTTAATTCTACGCTGGTCTGCTGTTTCAGACATTGATAATGGGAAATCGAGATGATATTGAAGAAATGTCAACAACAAATGCTTCTGTGGTCTTTTCAATCCTTCGGATAATTGACAAATATGATCTATATGGTCAAGTGGCTTATCCTAAACACCACAAGCAGTCTGAGGTTCCTGATATCTATCGTCTAGCTGCAAGATCCAAGGTTGCTTAGATTGTTCATCAAATAATTATCCTATGGTCACTGATACTCAATCAATAATGGCTTCTCAGCATATTGCATAGTCTTTCTCTTTTCATATCCCACATGATTCAACTAGAATCCTCTGACAAATTGCTATATACCTTAACAGCCCGTAATTTTCATTCACACAATGTATTCACTCTACTCTATTTTTTTTGGAACTATTTGTAGGGCGTTTTCATTAATCCAGCTTTTATTGAGCCATTTGGGCTTACTTTGATTGAGGTGCTTCTCTTAACCTTCATTGCAATTTCTGTTGTTGCTAATAAATGAACAAGTAGAAAAATTCTAATTCAAGGTTCTTGTTCCCAGGCAGCAGCTCATGGTTTGCCTATTGTTGCGACAAAAAACGGTGGCCCTGTTGATATTCATCGGGTTTGTCAATCTGCTGCGACCTTTCCAGAATTTATAAAATACAAATTCCCTTGAAAATTGAATACATAATGAATTGAAGGTTTATAATAACTTGTTGATGATTAACGACTGATTTATTTGATTATTTCAGGTTCTCGACAATGGTCTTCTAATTGATCCCCATGATCAACAAGCCATTGCCGATGCTCTTTTTAAGCTTGTATCCGATAAACACCTTTGGGCAAAGTGCCAGCAGAATGGGCTAAAAAATATTCACCTGTTCTCTTGGCCGGAGCACTGTAAGACTTACTTAACTCGAATAGCTACTTTGAGACCCAGGAAGCCAAAATGGCAGCGAAGTGATTCTGAAGATGAAGCTGCAGAAACAGATTCGCCTAATGATTCCTTGCGAGATGTACAAGATCTATCACTGGACCTAAAGCTTTCACTGGATGGTGGAAAAATTGAAGAAGGTGTAAACCTTGATAATGCTTTAGATATCTTGGAGCAAAATACTGTTAGTGGAAAGAGCAAGACAGAACATGCTACGTCAAAAGTAAGGTCAATGAATAAAGAAGACAGCAATGCAGTAATCAAGTCCTTCTCATTGAGAAGGAGGAAATACGTTTTCGTAATTGCCTGTGATGATATCTCAGAGTTTCTTGAAACGCTCAATAAAATTATCAAGGCGGTGCAGAAGGACAGGGATGCTGGCTTGATTGGATTCATATTGTCAACTTCCTTGACAATAACTGAGATAAACTCTTTTATAGCTTCAGGAAATTTTAAGCCATCAGATTTTGATGCTTTTATATGTAACAGTGGTGGTGAGATCTATTATCCATCTGCAACCTCACAAACGAGTTCTTCTGGACTTGGTTTTGTCGTAGATTCAGATTATCAATCTCACACCGAGCATCGATGGGGGGGAGAGGATATAAGAAAAACTTTGATTCGTTGGGTTGCTTCAATCAACGATAAAGGGAAAGAAGGACCTGAAATTTCCGAAGATGAAGCAGGATCAACTGGACATTGCTATGCATTTAAAGTCAAGGACCCAACATTGGTAACTTTCCTTATTCTTTGTCACGTGTGATTTGTCGCATGATGAAGCGCAGAATCAGTGCTTAAGCATATATTTGTCCTTGTTAAACATTTGTTAATGGTTTGACAAGTTTGGTTACTATTCTATAATGACAGCTTCCTCCAGTTAGGGAACTTCGGAAACTAATGAGGATCCAAGCTCTTCGTTGCAATGTTATATATTGTCAAAATGGGACAAGGTTGAACGTCATCCCTGTCTTAGCCTCCAGATGCCAAGCACTCAGGTACATATGTGAAATCAGTTGGTCAGTCTCTCTTTTTCTATTATCCAGCTGTTTGTTGATGTTCTTTTTACTAATAGTGGCTACATAAGTTGATGAAATTGAGGGTTAAACTATGCTAGAGTATAATTCAACTCATGCTTCACCATTCCCTATTGAAGATTTCAGCCAATGTTTTAAACAACTAATTGAGAACCCTCTGCTATTGGATTTCCGTTGAATACTACTTAAATTAGAAGATTGCCTAGAAACTAATGACATCTTTGTGGAATATGTCACTGCAGAACATTTTTTTTTTCAAAATATTTGATGTGGATCTCTAGAATAAAACTTTGTGACTTGTCTCAATTAATCTTCTGTTTCCAACTGAAAATTGCAGATGATTATAGACAAGAAATAAGTGAAACATGGTATAATAAGTGCATTCTGTGAATTTTATATTTATAACGCAAAGATGGTCCTGTCCTAGAGGAATATTCTAAGGCATATTACATATGATAAAATATAATCTGTACGCATTTTGGCCAAAAAAAAAATCTGTACACATATTCAGGGGACTACTGTGAATCCTAATCCTTATACATACAATATTAATTATTCTCTAAGAATTATCAAATAGTTTTTTAGGTAAATAGTGCAGAAACTAAGTAGGGGAATGTGGATGTTTTTTTTTTTGCCAACAGGGGAATATGGATGTTGACATGTGGAGTAAACACAATTGTATTATACTATCTTCTCTCCTGACTTGAACATGATTTATCATCAGATGAAGTGGACAACTGATAACGAAACTGAAAAGGCTAATAATATGATCATGTTCATGTTAACATGTGAAAACATCTTGTCCTTTAATGAGACTGGGAGCCTATATATGATCATAAATTTGCATGAACACGACACCCAACTTTACCTAGCCTCTTTATTGAGCATGTTATTATTATATTATCTTCTAACACTACCAATTTATTAATAATGACCCATGTATTTGTTTTCCCTGATGATGACGATCATTTTCCTCGAAAGGTACCTCTATGTCCGTTGGGGAATGGATTTGTCCAACACAGTGGTATTTGTGGGAGAATGTGGAGACACCGACTATGAAGGATTGGTTGGAGGGATCCACAAAACAGTGATTCTAAAGGGTTATGGTAGTGGTGGGCGTAAGCTTCATAACAACAGAAGTTATCCACTCGAAGATGTTCTACCTCTGGACAATGCCAGTGTCGTGCAGGCTGAAAGAAAGGATATCGATGACATACGGGCATCACTGAAGAAACTAGGGATCAGCAGCCAATAGACCACATGTTTCATCTACCGCTCATGTAATAATCAGTGTTGAAATATGTGTTCATATATGTAGATGCTTGGCTTTAATAATTGCAGAAAATTGAAACATATGTGAACTTCCTTCTCTCATGATACGAGTCAATCAAACGCGAAATAAGGCTAACACTTGGACGAGAGTGTTGTGCTGCAGCATGCATGGGCCTCTCTGGCTCAGTATAAATTTTCATTATAAGAACGCTCATGCTCAACAGTATTTTACTATTTTATCTTCAAAGCCAAGTTCCTTTACCGGAAAGCTCCGTCATTCATTGTGCCATAAGGGTTGCTGATGGTGTTTTTTTTAATCATCCCATCCCACTTGCTTTCTCCTTTAATAATGATTATGCAGTTGGAGGAAAATTTCTCTGTTCCTCGGTGGTCTTCTAGCTCTCGTCTTTCTTTTTTCAATGTTTGTAAAACTGTCATACTACGGATTTTCACTGAAGATGATTTATGGATGTCTAATTGTTTACCAAAAGACTAAAAGAGCCTCTTACGAAAAAAGGATCTAGAGCTGTTCAACTTTTTCTGAATATCAAATGGGTCAACTTTTTCTGTTCACCTTCGGATTGTGTTTGTCAATGTATATATATATGGTTAGCAGGTTAGAGCTATGTCAAAACGATCCGCTGATTTTTATGGGCCTAACTCAGGGGGCTTTAGTGGCTGTATGCAATCTTAATGAAGTGTTGTGTTTCATGAAAATATTATGCAATATTTGATATGTATTCAAAAGTTAAAAAAAATACATTTGTCACAATTTTTAGGCCTATTTTTCATTTTTTTTTAACATCAAGTACCAGCACTCTTGAATTAATTAGAGCCACTTGGCGTTTGAATCCAGTTTGAACAGGATACCTTTTGGATTGAAATTGCTTGACATTGCATATTAGAGCCCATTAAATCTTGATTCGCATCATTTTGCTCGATACAAAGGGAGGAGGAATGCTCCGACAAGAGAGTATTGGAAGGGAAGGAAAAGCAAGTCTGTAGTTTTATATTAAGAAAAGCTCAATCCTAATCCCACTCCCACTCAACCATACCCCCAATTGCAGATTAAGGATGACAGGCGGCCCAATGATTGGGAAGATCAAATAAAGGTTAGTGGGAAACAGGAGCTTTTTTTCATTGGGGGAAAACTTAACAATATAATAATAATATCAGCCTTGAATCCACTTCTTCTTCTTTGAGGTGACGGGACGTACTTTATTCTATTGATTAAGGAACTTAGCCCTCAGGCTTGTCAAACTCCGCCATAGCCAGGAGGTCGAGCACACCCTAAACCTCATGTGTGCACACATACACACACGCAACCATCACTGATTGATAAAGCCAGGTACCAGTATAGTGTACTGATGATGATCACATCTTAGCTTGGAGTTTGTACGTACTTTGAAACGGGGACCATTCTTCTCATTAATAAGGGGACTAAGGAGAATGATTGCCTCCATTTTGGTATGAACATATGATGGAAAAGTGTTCCCCAGTTTTGGTGTACACAAGGGAGGAGAGCCACAGTACCCTTGGCTTTTTTTTCTTCCTCCAGGACCACTTCATGTCAATCACTTGTTGCTCTCCATTTTACACTAATAACTCAAAGGGGCCACCTGTTGTTTCTCCTTTACCATCAATAATAGATATCTCCTAACATGACAAATCAATATTCAAATTCACGTTGAAGATTATAATCGCACACTACAAAAAAAAATGATAATTAGCAGTGGTAAGATAGTAGCGGTTTCCAAAACCGCTACTAAATCAAAGCTTTAGTAGCGGTTTTCGGGCCAAGCGTTGCTAATAGGCGACGGAAAAATAATTTTACAATTTGTAGCTGTTTAAGACAAATTTAGCAGCGGTTTCATTAAATACAAACCGTTGCAGAAGTGAAAGGTCATAATTAGCCGCGGTTACGGTCGCGGTTAGATAAACCGCTACTGATTTGCATCGGAATTTGTAGCAGTTCTTTCAAAAAAAACCGCTGCAAAAACCAAGAGTCTGTCAATTAGTAGCAGTTAAGACAAACCGCTGCTAAATATCGACATTTCCTGAGAGTTTACCCTAGTTTTGCAACGGTTATAGTAGCTATTTAAACCGCTGCTAATTAGCAGCGGTTTGTCTAAAACCGCTGCTAATTCAGAGCCTATATAAATCACCCCTCCCCCCTCATTTCTCACTTTCGACTTTTCAAAGCGTCAATTCAGAGCTCAGTTTAAAGTTTTTTCTGTTTTTAATTTTAATTTAATATTTTATAGTTTTATTTTTTAAATCGTTTATTTTATTTTAAATTTTTTAAAATTAAATTTATTTTAACTTTTTTAAATTAATTTTTTTTCAGATGGCTGATCAGGATTAGAGTAGAAGGCACGGGAAGGAGCCTATGTTCCCCGACGTCGGTGATGGT
>JANTPZ010091649.1:0-16796 GCA_025593235.1 Vachellia pachyceras
ACTCGAACTGAGAGAAGTTTAGTTGGGCTATAAAGTAATTAATAAAATTATTACCCGGTATCCGGTGCGGGCAGTTTCGTTGTACGGAGAACAAAAGTACCCGAAAAGCCCGAAAAAGTATTTTCTTAGAAAATTAATTACGGAAAATCCGGGAAGAATTTTGAGGAATAGAAAAGAGTTTGATAATTAGGGTAAAATATAGAATTTTTCCATATCCTTAAGTCAAATTGGCCGCCGGAAGCCCGTTTTACGGTGTTACACGCAAATCGAGGAATCCTGACGAGTACGAGAGAAACCCAGAGATGCTATGGGCTAATACATGATGCCACCTAAGCAAGGAAGCCTAGGGAATGACGCCATGTGAGAGATAAAGTCTCTGGAAAAATAAAAAGGTAATTACTCGCGTAAAGGTTACTTTACGGAAATGCGTGCCACCGATCATGTAACTGGACCGGGCAAAGGCTCAACCAGCAAAATCTGTCGCCTAGGGGGTCTGAAAAGTCAGTTTTTCAGTTAGGATGAGACAAGATGATGTGGCTTAATATGAATCAAGCATTTTGCTACTTGGTCCCCAAGTTTTAATATGTTCCACACATTATCCCAAGAGAAACTTAATGTAGGCAAAACCTCTCTCTCTCCCCCTCACAATTTCATCCCTCCCTCCCTCTCTTGCAATCTGAAATTTGCTCTCCATTCTCTCTAGAAAATACTCCCTCCCCAAGCAAGAAAGAGGAAACCCAAGCTCCATAACACAAGGTAAGATGCTCTTGCAACCTAATCTCCCTCTTTTCTTGAGTTTGTCACTACTACTACCTTGTCTTGAGTTGTTCCTTGAATGAACCTCCCTTTTTGAGGATAAAGGCTAGGACTTCAACAGTTGAAAATGGCAAAGAGAAGGTGTTAAAAGTAGTAAATGGTTCCAAACTCTTCCTTGAGAGGTAAAAGATAAGTTGTTGGTTGTTGTTGTTGTTGTTTTAAATATTTATGCAAAGCTTAATATTATGGGGAGGTGCTGCCCAAATTTCTTTTGGTTTAAGGGAAAGTGTATTTGAGTAGATCAAAATTAAGAAAAGGGGTTTTGGAAGCAAGGAAACACATGGTTTCATGAGCAAAGTTGAAAAACCCTTCATTTCCTTATTTTTGCTATTTTCGTCCAAGCTGAAGAAAAAATAGAAAGGATGTGTTTTTGAGGATTTTGATGACTCCATTGGCTTCAAAATGATGTTTTGTGTAGGGTAAAGTTAAGAGATGGATTTTAGAAGCTTAAAGGGCTATAAAAATCAAGTCTTGAACTTGTAGGACACTTAGAAAACCAAAAAGGGAGGTTTTTATATGTGTTACAAGTTTTGTTGCATATTGATGAAGGTATGTTTATGTGGATGTTATGCCATGATTTTTAGGGGTTTAAGAGTTCCCAAGAGCATTTTGAAAAAGAACCAAGAACACTTTGGAAGTTGGATTAAAGGAAAGCTAGGATCTTGAGGTAGCAAAACTACTAATCTCCTACTATATTTAAGAAAATGATTTGTGAATGTTACATGAACTTTTCTGATGAGCAAAATGCATGATTTGTGTATGAAATGTGACTTTTGTGCTATGGTCATATGCATGCTAAAGTGAACTTTGATGTGTCACATGTTTATGTATTCATACACATGCCATAAAGTCATGTATGCATATTCACTTTGTTATGATTATTTGGTTTTGCTATTGGGATTTCCAAATCTCATCCTCCCCCAACTAACCATTTAGATGCAAGTTCTAGCAAGGGTAAGGAAAATGTCCTTGATGCATGAAGAGGTTACCTTTGTTTGCTTGGTTTTGTGTACATATTTAAGATGATATACTCTCTTGATGTTTGTTGTGATTGTAACCCCTAAACATCCACAAGAAAGAACCATATGAATGGGTAATGGTATATGCATGAAAATGGACTAAACTAACAAGGAAGGATAAGAGAATAATCATGCATATTAGAGGCACGTAATGAACCAAAAAGAGGCTTGGAGGAATTTTTGATAAAAATTGGATTTCAAAGTTGAAGGGTTCCAAGGGCCCTGAAAAACGAATCTGCTTCAAGTGACAGTTAAAAATAGCACACGAGCTCCAAATGGGCTGAAATTTTCCAGTTAGAAACTAAACATGGCCTAAGCTTTAAAATTGGATGTATAATGAGAGATATGATTTTCCAAAGATTGAGGTAAAATTTGGAAAACTGGAAGGAACCATTTCGGACAGTATGTGGTTTTTGAATAAACTGTATCAAATGGGCTGGAATTGGAACCAATGAATATTTTTCCCCTATATTTCACTTAATAAGAAAAATTTAGAAATTGAAATCACTAAGTTTCAAGTTTTTTAGAATTAATTATGATTTTTCAAAGTTTGGCCAGAAATATGGAAAAAGAGCATGTGAACAGTAATCACGTTTTTCCATTTTTTTGAAAGTTTAAGTTCATATAGAAAGCCCAAATTGAGTTATCCAAAATCTAAGAGTGATTCCTAAGTGATCTATAATAAGTAAATAGGGGCAAAATAGGAGGTGTCACAGAAAAGCCACAGACTATGTGTGTGTTTGAGAACTCCGTTGGGAGAAAGGAGTTTACAGATTTCAAAGTATTTTATGGATTTTGAGATGGTTTTACGGATTTTAAGTTGATTTTTATGGATTTCAAGATGGTTTTTACAGATTTTAAAATAGTTTTATCTTGATTTATGTATACTGTTTTGGGAACGGTGTTCCCAAACAAGCACTGCAACATTTGCAGCTACCAAGAATCTGTATCAGTGGCGAGAGAAAAAGGAAACAATAATTCTTATCTTTTCGAAATGAATGTGGAAAGTGGATTGGGGTTGAAAATTGAAATGTAAGCCTTACTTCAGAGAAGAGGAGTAACAGCAATGGCCTTCGAACCGGAACGAGACAATTTCCCTATTGGTGACCATGACTGCAATTAAAGTTGCGGAAAGAAGAATGGCCAAGAGCCGAAGGATCTCGTGAGCCATGAGAAAGTGTTTGTGATGAGATGGAGATTGAGGAGTTGAGGGAATCTTTGGAGATTTAGCTTTGAGCATGAAGGAATCTTTGGCGTCGGCCATACATACGAAGAATTGTTTGGATAACTTTATGTACAGAAAATGTATACTAGCTTAAAACGGCAAAAACATGACACACGACGGAGAAGCTTGTGACGCCGCCGGACAATGAGAGCAAAACATCTAGCTTCAAGAGGTGGTGGTACCGGAAATCGAACGCAGTTCATCTTAACTTTATGAGGACAAGATGACAGAGAGACGCGATGTTGGAGATGATGAAAGAAGCATGAGGGCCATTTATTTATGATGTACTTGCAATCTGATACCGATTTTGGATTTTTTCTGGGTATTTGTGATGTGAGCACCCAAAAAATTTGTAATAATACGAGAAATTGGTACTAGAAATTAGGGGTGAGCAAAAACACCCGGTCCGCACGTCCCGCCCGTGACCCGTAACTGTTGAGCCTGTTTAAACCTGCCCAATTGGAACCCGTCACGGGCGGGGTGTTGCATAAACGGGGCGGCACAAGGGTTCACCCAAGGTGTGCCCGTACCCGCCCATTATACATTTTTTTTTTCAATACTTACCCACTGGTCTTGCTGCCCTGCCCCCATCCCATTCTAGAGAATTCATAGTCCAATCCACACTCCTATACATAAAAAAAAATGAGCCCATAACCTAGCAGACTCAGTCCTAACCCCAGCCCATAAACGCATAACCCATAACCCCAGCCCCATAAACGCATGAGGAACAGAGCAAGAGGAAGACGCGACTCGAGGAGCAGGCGGCGGAGGAGAATGACGAGGGTCGAGGAAAAGGAAGACGCGAGGAGCAGGCGGCGGAGAACGAAATCGCAACCATTGGACTCGCCGATCTCCACCAGCATAGCCAACCACTCGAGCGTCACCATTCGCCACCAACCCCAGCCCTCGACCGTCGCCACCGCCAACAGCCAACCGAGAAGGACTCGCCTATCGCCACCAGCCCCAGCCCTTGAGCGTCACCACCAGCCAACCATTCGTCGCAACTCACAGCCCCAAGTGCCGTGCCGTGCCGTGCCTCCGAGCTCCAGTGCTCCACCTCCACTCCATGCGGTGCCTCCAAGCTCCAACTCCAATGCTCAACTCACGTAATGTTGAATCTGAAATGTTGGTCTTTGTTGTTTGTGTACTCCAGCGACGGCGAGTGTTGTTTTTTTCTCTTGTTTTTTTCCTGTTCTCCTTGGAAAAAGTTGGAACAATTGCTGCTTGCTGTTTGGGTATGGCCATCGCTACTTGCTGCTTGTTTAGTTGTTTTTGTTCTCTTTCTTGATCTCTCCTTGGCTGTTGGCTGATCTATATTTACAATCCCATCTTTTGTTCATCTGTCTTGCTTTGGGTACGGGTAGCCCGTTCCCCTCAATAACCCGCCTGTTTAGACCCGTACCCGTGAGTACGGGTCTAAACGGGTTATAGCACGGGTACAGGGTGCCCCGTACCCGCGGAACTCCTCACGGGCGGGGTGCGGGTTGCCCCACGGGGCAGCCCCGCCCGTCCAATGCACAGCCCTACTAGAAATGTCAAATTCTGATGCAAATCTCATGGACGCGTAAAAATCTTCTCAAGCAAAATAGATTTCGCTCAGTTTTTTCTGGGCAGGCATTGGGATTTCGTGTCGGAGACGAGGAGGTTGGGGACGAAGGATGTGAGGTGGATCTCCGGCGACACCGTCTTGGTCACCGACAATCTCATCACCGTCTTGTCGTTGCTTGACGGGAGCAACACCCAAATAATATGACAAAGAATAAGAGAGACACGCGAATAGAGAGGAAGAAAGAGAAAGTGTCATATGCATTTATTAGGTCCAACAAACCGTTAAAGGGGATATTACACTGTTTTTGAATTTTTCAATATATATATATATATATATATATATGATATTATCCTTGGCAAAAAAAATATGTGATATTATTCCTAAAAAAATTTCTAACAGCATATGTAATTCGGTTTTAAGGTAAATTTACCTTTTTTAACCATTTTTATTAAACATATGCATCGTTTTATTAGAAATAATTACGTTTAAATTATTGTTGGAGTTCTCAAACATAAACACCTGTCTAACCGTTTGGGAATCCGCACAAAAATTTTTACTCCCCTCCCCTTCAAATACACCCATAAGGATCTTAGTTTTGATTGGTTAAATTCAATTTAACACTTTAATTTGCTAATATTCATGACTTGAATTAAAATCTTTTTTAATATTATCATTATTGAAGCCTAATAATTGGAAAAATTAGATGTCTGAACTAATAACAATCAACATCGATTTCACGTTCCTTCAAGAATGGCAACTTATATTAATATCGATTCACGACTTAAATGTGATAATATTTATATTTTGAATAAGAAATTTAATGTGCTCTTTTGGAAATTCGTTATAAAAATAATTTTACGTAAATTGAGATAAGTATGTAAGAAGAATTTTATTTCAATTTATGTGCAACATGAAAAATAAGTGTTCTCAAGCAGGCGGTACACAAACACACATATATAGTTATAAAGAGGTGGAAATATAGGGCATTTATTTGTCAAAAGGGCCTAAAGCCCACAGGTTGCCTGAGCCCAAAAGTTCAAAGGTCGGGCTTCACAAATAAGGCTGATGTCAAGAATATAAGCTTTTACACCTAAACCCATTAATAATTAGTTCTATGGAGCCGAGTGGGCCCATTTTCCAAGCTACAAAAATAATGGAAATAAAGCATGGAAAACACGTTCCTTTTGAAACCATTTCGTTTCCTGAATACAAGGTACTATCACCTGAAAACCCAATTTAGGAGGAGGAGAAATAGAGTTTCAGCTCTGAAGGATACGAAAGGAGATTGGATCACCGACAAACAACAGTTGAAGAGCCTGGTTGGAGACTTTTTCAAGCAACTGTATAGGGGGAGGTCGAACATGTTCCCATCAGCACTCGGACGAGATTCCCTAGTGAAGACACTCATAGAATGAGAAATATGGCAACACCTCCAATGGAAGAGGAGATTAAAAGGGTTCTTTTCTCAATGGGACCATATAAGGCACCTGGAGTGGATGGTTTTCCTCCTGTCTTCTATCAAAAAAACTGGAACCTGTTGAGGAATGATTTTTACAGCTATATCACTAATGTCTTTCAGACTAGGACCGTGGATAGTGACTCAAACAAGACACTCATATCTCTTATCCCAAAGAGAGATAGACCAGAACTTGTGTCCCATTTTAGACCAATTTCCTTATGCACTGTGCATTTTAAATGCATCACAAAGAAAATAGTGCAGAGGCTCAGGGATGTCCTAGACAGTGTGGTTTCCCCCTTCCAATCTAGTTTCATAAAATGAAGGGCTATACAGGATAACATTATAATAGGCCAAAAGATCATACATACTATGAAAAGATCCAGAGGAAAGAAGGGTTTAATGGCGTTGAAAATCGACCTTAAAAAAGCGTATGATCGTATGAGTTGGAACTTCTTGAAGATGGTGCTTGAGGAAGCTGTCTTTGATCAGGAATTTATTAGCCTTATTATGAGTTGTGTAACATCAGTGACATATAATGTTCTATGGAATAGGGAACAGACTGAGTTCTTTCCCCCCAAAAGAGGCCTAAGGCAAGGTGATCCTCTATCCCCTCTCTTATTTGTGCTATGTATGGATAAGTTATCGCACATCATTTGTGATTCTGTAAATGAAGGAAAATGGGCTCCTGTTACAATGGGACAAAATGGGCCTCCTATTTCCCATTTAATGTTTGCAGATGATTTGTTGCTATTTGGAGTTGCTACTGAAAAACAAGCAAAAGTGATGATGGAGTGTCTTGACATGTTTTGTAAGTCCTCTGGAGAGAGTATTAACAAAAGCAAGTCCTCAATTTTCTTTTCTCCCAGAGTCCCTACAACAGTTAGGCAGAACATATGTGGTATCACAGGAATGAAAGTATCAGGGGAGGTAGGAAGGTATTTGGGCGTGCCAATGCAGAGTGGAAAAAAGCCCTCAGAAACATACAGATACATTGTGGATAAGGTGAGGGATAGATTGGCAACTTGGAAAGCAAAATCTCTAACTCTGGTTAGAAGGATCACACTGGCGAAGTCTGTCCTGAATGCTATTCCATCCGATTATGGTAGCTAAAGTGCCTGTAACAATCTGTCAGGAGTTGGAGAAATTGCAAAGGGATTTTTTATGGGGAAATACAAAATCTCTAACTCTGGTTAGGAGGATCACACTGGCGAAGTCTGTCCTGAATGCTATTCCATCCGATTATGGTAGCTAAAGTGCCTGTAACAATCTGTCAGGAGGTGGAGAAATTGCAAAGGGATTTTTTATGGGGAAATACACAAAGGTTTCACGGATTTCATCCTGTGTGATGGGAATCCTTAATTAAACTGAAGAGTATGGTGGTCTGGGATTCAAAAGGCTGTCATCATTTAATAATGCGTGTGGGGCAAAATTGGCATGGAAATTAACCAGTGGGGCAAAAGGACTTTGGATAGATGTTCTATTCCACAAGTATGTGATCCAGAGTGAAAATCAGCTGCTGGAATTCAGGAATGGTGAGTCTGCACTTTGGAAATTCATTGTGAACCAGAAGAATATAATTGAAGTAGGAACAAGATGGCATGTTAGAGATGGGCAATCTATCAGTTTTTTTCAATGATTGTTGGTTAATTCCTGATAAAACCATCAAGGAGGTCTGCATGAGTCATATATCAGCCCAGGACTTAGACAGTAAAGTTGCTGATTGGGTAATAAATAATACATGGGATTTCCATAGGCTAGCGTCAATTTTACCAGGAGCCATCTTCCAGAAGCTAATAGCCATGCCACCTCCGAGAACTGATGCAGGGAATGATAGAATAGCATGGAAAGCGACAGAAGATGGAGTTTTCTCTATAAGTAGTGCTTATTCAATTCTGAAGGAACAAGCTGCTAGCAGGTACAACCAGGCCTATAAGGAAATAGGGAAGTGGAATGGTGTAGAAACGATAAAAGTGTTTATGTGGTTGGCAGTTCAGGACAGACTTCCAACTAATAGCCGGAGAAGCAAGTGGTCATCTACTACACCAATGTGTCAACATTGTAATGAAAGCAGCGAGACTACTTTACACATTCACAGAGATTGTGAATATGCTAGACAAGTTTGGATTCAACTGATTCAACCAACACAGGCCTCAATGTTTTTTTCAGCTTCGTTGAAGAATTGGTTCATCATCAACTTGAAACGAAACTTGGGCATAGAACCAGATGTGGAATGGAAATTAATTTGGGGGGTTGCCACATGGAAAATGTGGAAATGGAGGAATCAACATGTGTTTGATCAGGAATTTGTTAAACCAGATGATCCATTATCAGATATCAAACTTGCTTGGAGGAAATACGTGCTGTTACAAGATGACCCGGGACAAAATGTGGAAACTAGACCTTTAATGTTATGGAATCCTCCTGAGCCAGGCTGGATCAAACTGAATGTTGATGGAGCGGTGTCGCATAACCAAAGCTTAGCAGGTTGTGGGGGAGTTTTTCTTGACCAGGCGGGAGGTTGGTTAGCAGGTTTTGCTCACAGTATTGGACCATGCACAGTATTGGAGGCGGAACAGTTGGCAATGCTGAGAGGTTTGACTATGGCTTGGGATTGGGGATATAGAAGAATTATATTAGAGTATGATTCAAAGAAAGCAGTAGAGATGATGAGAAATCAGCAACCAAATGAGGAATGCAGTCTGATGCTATTCAGAATTCATTAGCTTCTGAGTCAAGATGGGAGATAAACATCGTTCATGTGTCAAGAAAGCAGAATATGTTAATAGATCAAGGGTGTATGATGTGTGTCCTGGCCATCTAAGGGACTTAGTGACCAAAGAGTTACTGGATTTATTCCCCATTGGTATTTATGTTTTAGTTTACTTTTGGCCTTTGAGCCTCTCTTGTAAAAAAAAAAAAAAACAAAGAAGCATGGAAAACACGCAGAGCATGTTTGGTTTCTTTTTTCCCCAAGACAACTCTATGTTTTGAAAAATAAAAAATAAAAGAATGTTGGAAATTTTTTTGACAAAAAATTATTAAAAATATTTTTTAAAAATAGAACGTATTTTTTTATGTTTTCTATTTGATTCTATAAAATCAAAGAAGAGGCAAAAAACATTATACTTTTATTAAGAGCAATTATGCTAACGAAACAAGCTATTCTTTGATCATTATTTACTTCACCAATTTGGAATTATTTTCCAAAATAATAATTTATACATATTTTTTAATTTCTTAATTCCAAAACTTATTCTAAAACGTTACTGTGCAGAATTTTTAATAACATTAAACTAGATAATAGAATCAAAGAAACCAGTATATTAATTCTTACCTTTTCTTTTTTGGGCTTGGAGATTCCAACCAGCTGAGAAGTCTCCTTTTTTGTATTTTTTTTTTGTTGTTTTCAAATTTTACTGGAATTTCAAGAAAAAAAATGTATTAAAGGAAATGGAAGAGATTCTTGGATCAGAACGCAAAAGCACAATGAAGCATAAGCACATGCATACAAACTTCAGTAATGAGAGATGAATAGATTCAAAATCCATAATCGGACTTAAAGACAACATCAGTCTCCTTAATTAATGGACAATTAAGAAGTTAATTTAACCAAAGTCTACAACAGAATATTCTTTTAATTGGAATGTGCACTCCATAGCTTTTCACTTTATTGCTAATACCTCCGGTCCCTAATATACTTAACTTTATTAATATCTTTAAATTTGTCAACTGAATTTTATATTAAGCATCAGTAGTGATATTCATTATTATTATTACTATTATTATTTGTGATGATCTGTGTAAATTACTGAAAATTTATATATATTATTATATTATAAATTAATTTATAAGTTGGGAAATTGGTTTGTAGAAAAATGATTAATATCTAAGTTATTAATTTCCTTAATCTTCCAAAAAAAAGTCAAATGACTCTTGTATTATAAGATCAAAGATAGCATATAAAATTGAAACCGAATCATTTACATGTTAATTAGGTTTTCTCAAGTGCTAATCAAAGAATTAATAACTTGCTGGGATTATAGGAAGTGACTTATAGAGCTTGGTTAATACTAATTCAGAGGATTAATTGAACTCAATTTACCTAATAAGAGGCCCCACACTAATTGAAGAATTCAGGACAGTGATCACAAGTTCATGCCAAGGGTTCCTCAAGAAAAATGACCTATATTTATTTTCTCTACCCTACATAGAGGCCAGTTAGAATTTAGTACTAGCCTTTTCAAATATGCATTTCACATTTCTCCTTTTCCAAAAACTTTTAATTATTTATAATTGGAAGTTATTAGAATTATAATGCGAAAATCAAATGGCTCATTTATGCTAGACATATTAACAAACGAATAAAATCATGATGATATCCTGGCCCTTTTTTCCTTTTTTTTTCTTTTGGCAGAACAGGCAATAGTTAGAGTTTAAAATATGATGGCAAAAAGAAGAAGATAAAGTTAAAAATAAAAGGAAGAATACATTAAAAAAAAAAATAAGAGCATGCAGCCATGACCAACAGTTTAACAAGCTTCATATACTACTTTTGTTTTTTTTTTTTGGTGAGTTACTCTGTTTTTTTTTTAAATTTCGGACCATGCAATTCCATAGTTGCACCAAAGCGAAAAATTTTGTTAAATATAATGGTTCATAATAGAGCTAATAACCAAAATGCTAAAAATACGATTGTATAAGAAGAATACAATTTATGTGAGTGTTGTGTATGTATGTGTATGAAAAATAATAATAAAAACATAAACACAATGTAAGAGTAATAAAAAGTAAACAACCAAATAGAGTATTTGCTTACCCTTTTTTTTTAGAGATTTTGGTGTTAGTTTCACAGAGAAATCAAGACAAAATAAAAGCGATTCTCAAACCAGAAAACAAGAACACAAATCCTGTCAACAAAAAATACGCAAAAGTGTTAGTTATGAGAGAAACAATATTAATAGAAAATGTACAATAAGCATGAGATATATTAAAGTGGTCATCAATTAATTCTTTTACCTAAAATTCTTTAGGATAACAAGGAATCCAAATTTCCCTGTTTTTTTAATGGGCAAGGAATATGCTTTACACAAAATGATATGTGTGTACAAGGCTCGTATGTAAGACTCCCATTAGATGGGGTTTTGAGAGGGACAAATGTACACAACATTACCCCTGGCAAGTGGAGGGCCAACCTCGCCAGCTCATCAAAACTTGTTAGGAAATGCCAACATGCCCCGCACAACCGGTAGGTTATGGTAGACTGGCTCGAGGGGTTGGCAGGTCTAACCCATTTTCTTTTTGTTTTTCAAAATATATATTGCATTTTTACCTTTTTTCTTTCAATATTTTTTACTAAAAAGTAATATTAAATTCTATTTTTTTGGGATAAACAATACCTAATATATTGAAAAATAATATAAAATATTTTATTTTCATATCAACTTTCTATAATACTATTTAAAATTATAATAAAACATTAATGCTTATATTTTTTTGGAAAACTTGACTATTAAAAATTTATTGGTTGGAAAATGATTATATCACTATGCAATCTTATCCAAAAAAAATGGGAAAATAAAGGAAAAAATGAGTTTTTTTTAAAAAAATTGATGGGCCCATGGGCCCGCATTCCCACATGTAGTGGAGAGCTTGTTCCTAGAACTTGAACTTATGGGGTCCGTTTGGAAATGCAGTGGAAGGGTGTTTTACGTAAGTCGAGGTAATTATACAAATGATATTATCGTATTTTGCTGAAAAGTACTATTAAAAGGGCTTTTGGGGAGTTCAAACAGGGTTCAATTTTTGTTTTTTGAGATTTCAATCGCAATGAAAAGAAAAATGAAAGGAAAGGTCACGGAAGAATAAAATAAAAACATGTAGAACCCATATGAATTGAATTTCAATAGCAGAACGGAAAATAAGACATTTTGATAATCCAAAACCCTGTAAAAAAATAATCTAAGGATTTTTCTTTTTCCGAAAGATCTGAGAAATTGATGAAGAAAAAAAAATAAAAGGAAAAAATAAAGAGCACAGTAGTAAACAAAAAACTCAAAGAAACAAGTACTTCTAAGTTTATAAATTTTAAAATGCCATATATACAATATAAAAGTGAGTTACCAGATTCAGCTATATATATGTGTATGTATATATAAATTAATTCCGAGTAACAGAAGTCACAACTCATTATTAATTGAAGAGCTCCTCAATGAAACTGTGTAAATCGATAAAACGACAAAATCATAACATACAAATAAAAAGAAACACATATTCTTACTTTTCTTTTGCCGGGGAGATTTCAGCTACCAGATAAGTCTCCTTTTTGTTTTTGTTGGTTTTTTAATTTTTCCTGGAGATTCAGAGAAGAAAACAATTATTAAAGGGGAAAAAAAAGAGAGATTCTTTGATCAGAACGCACGCAGTTAAGCAGAAGTGCATACAAACTTCTATATTGAGAGATGACTTGCATACATAATCCATGGCCATATTGAAAGACAACATCAGTCTCCTTAATGGACAATTAACAAGGAAATATTACTAATCATGTGAAAGGAAATGGCTGAGTTCGTATTCGAAAGGCTGCTAAAGCAATTTTAGGAGAATCAAAAGATCATGCGGAAAGAGACTTAAGGAGTTTTGGTATTGGAATGAGAATGTACACGAAAATGTCAACTATAAAAGAGTTTGCTTTGAAGCTATAAACATGTACAACAACGTTGGAAATTGAAAAGTGCATCGGTTCAATGAAAAGATCCTAAGAAAGCTGTGAATGATGCATGCTCTAAGGTGTTTGACAAGTTTTACAAGGAATCAGTTATAAAGATTAAGCAACAAACAATTTACAAGATTGCAAGAAAAATGAGAAAAAAAATTGAAATATTTTGACCTAATAAGATGCATAAATGATGAAAAAGATATTTTTAGTTAATGGTAATAATATTAATCATCAGTGGGATATATCATATATGCCTACTTTGACAAGCTCCTCAATGATTAGAAAAATAGTTCAACATGTGAGTTGAATGATTGGCCGGAGAACTCGATAGGGCCAACAAAATAGCAAAAAAAATATAAACATAACATAAAATAATATAAAGATGCACTTAGAATACATTCTTACCTTTTTTTTTTTTAAAAGAGATTTTGGTGCTGTTTCACACAAAGAAACAAGGATAGGATAAAAGTGATTCTCACTCCTGAACACGTATAAGAGCAAAAGTCGTGTCAACCAAAAATACCTGCAAAAATTAATTCATTCAACTAATTAATGTGTTTGCGATTGCAAGGAGTATGCATTTCTTTTCTTACTGATTTTATAATGGATAATAATACGCATCTCACTGTTCTCATTTTTCTTAAACTTTCAAATATCTCTAATTAAAATTTTTTGAATTATAATGTAGACATCAAACGATTAAAATAATAAAATTAAAAGTACAAAAAAGTCATAATTTATACTGAACAAATTTGCTGATACTTCATTGCAATATAAAGAGAATAATCGATGAATCAGTCAACAAATAAAAATTATAAGAACACCAAACCTATAGAATTGCAGGCCAATTTTTATAAAATTGGAAATAATACCTTTTGATAATGCAAAATCACTATTATTAAAATAATACTAAGAAATTAATAAAGATAAAAATTAAAGAAAGAAAATAGACGACATGACAGTGGATAAACAAGTCAAAGAAACAATTTCTACTATGAGTTTCCAAGCTTTAAAGCAAAATATTGGTTTAATAAGAAGTCACAAGACTCAATTATATAGAAGAAAGAGTTCGGATATTAAAAATCACGATTAAAAAGCTTGAGCTCTCTGTAAGGCAATATAACATCAGAAATATAAATTATAAATAAAAGGAGATACATAATGTATATATTCATACCCTTTTTTCTCTCTCAAGAGAGAAGAGAAGAGATTCTGATATCAGAAGCTGAAAGGTCGTAGAGGTTGTTAAGCACAGCGCAAGAACTGTAGCGATGAGAGATGATGTGATCAGAGAACACAATGAGATTTGAAGACGACATCAATCTCCTTGATGCACAATTAACAAGTTAATCTCAGTCAACGAAGTCTTGAACAAAATAATTTTTTTCCCTGGGGACGCTCCACTTGTCACTAATTATTATTATTTGAGATTAAATGTATTTCCACTTGACGTGAGGCCAATTGATTGTTGCCCCTTTTTGAAAGCAATCACGCTTGGGAATAATAATGTATTTAAACTTGACGTGCGACCAATTGATTGTTGTCCCTTTTTGAAAAGAAATCACTCTTGGGAGTGGGATAATTTTTTTAATTTGCACGTTTTTATTAAATGTTTTTTTTGTTTATATTTTTGGTACAAGCACGATCCTCCATTGGAAGAAATGTTTAATGTTTCGAATCCCATTGGACATTAAAACTCTCCTTGAATGGAAGCAAGAAAGTGGAAGGAGAAAAAAAATAAGAGAAGAGAAAACTAGAGAAATCAGCGGAGAATTAAGTATAGTTAAAAAAGGTTAATTTTTCATAAGATAATGAATTTAAATTTAAATTTCTATTTAAAAAGATGCTTGCATGTGTATTTGCATTGGCATTCCACACCGTTCTTCCTTTTTCTGTGTCTAGCTCAGATCCTTTTCATCATGTTAAAAAGTGACAATGCCATGTGAGACCCCAAAACTGTTGCTAAAATTCATGGGCGTGCCTATCTGGGTAGAATATTATACCTACATACGTATATTATAATCTGCGTATTACATATAACATATTAAATTATAAATAAAATCAAAAAGTTTTTTATAAATGAAATTTTAATTCTAATAGATTGAGATATATATATATATAAGGATATTATTGTCAATGTGACAATGTTTATTTCTATTTTAACTTTCTTCTTATTATTTTAATTTGCGAGGAAATATATTTTGCTCATCATTAATATATTTTGTCCTTAATTTGATGGTGTTAACTTTTTATTTGAATTTATTTTTTAATACAAGAATCTCTATGTTATAAAAAATAGAGAAAATTGAAGAAAAATATTTCTCTTTCGATCTTAATGTAAGACACACTTTATAGTGTAACTTACAAATCTGATTCTTAACATAAGATCTACTTTATAATTTAATTTCTTTATTACTTTCTTTTCTAAGTTCCATAATTCCCTTAGTCTTTATATCAGAAGGACATTTATACCCTTGGTTTTTAGGTCTAAATGACATTTATGTTCTTAACCTTTTATACATAATGACCATTTTGCCATTGGTCTTTATACTTTGTAATTTCAAGGCCTTAGGACTAAGTTAATCATCATTTCTCTGGTCCACTAGCTTCCTTTTTCTGTATTTCTTACCTTTGTCCTTAACTTGTCTCACAATTACTAGTTTAGCCTCTATTTCAATTATCAGAAAATTAGGAATATTACATATAGGCTAATAGAATTATATACTCAATTTGATATTTATTATATTACCTCGGGACTTTAGTATAAAAGTTAATTAACTTTCTTAGAAGATTAAATAAGTTAATTAATTGATACATTTATTATTTTTCTCCAAAAAAATTTCTCAAACTTAGAAATATAATTTATATATAATCTAATGGTACACAATAAATATTTTAGAATATATGTTATAACTAAGTAATTTATTTGCATTTTTTAATTTATCCAAGAAAAGCAACTTATTCTTATATTAAGAATAATAGGTAGTAAAATAGAAGATTTTTGTGGTGCTAAATACCATACCCTCATGCAAAAGCCAATAGCATTAATTGTAAAGTTGAGCGATATTGTTTAAGAAAGAAGCTAAAGATAATTAAGATAGGTTGACTTTAATTGGAGGGTAATATAGGAAATTAGTAATAATTTATTTTACTCTTTTAATGATACAAACTACTTTTAACCACATTTCTTAGGCCTCGTTTGGAACCTGATTTTGGTAACCTAGGTTTCAAAACCTAGGTTTGAAACCTAGGTTTTCTCTTTCATACTTTCTCTTTCCTACTTTTTTCTCTTTTCTCTTTCATACTTTTTCTCTCTATCTCTTTCTTACTTTCATCTTTCCTACCCACTTTTTTGCCTCGGAATCCGTAAAAGCTATAACTTCCCAAACATAAATCACTTTTCAAAACCTAGTTTTTATCTCGGATTCTGTGAAACTTAGGTTTCAAAATAGCTTCCAAACAAGCATATTTATGAAGTAATTTGAAGGGTCGTATAAAAAGGGTTGCCGAGAGAGTATTATGTCTTAATTGAATGTTTGATGCACTTGATCAACCCTCATAAAGTTTTTACCTCACATCCCCGATGTACCTTACCTTCACATCACAATTTTGACTCTCCCAAACTTAAGGAATTGTAATTCAAATAATACAAAATAACAAATTTAAGAGCATCTTACCATTGAAGAAAGCTTGTTTTTTTAGTTAAACAAGGTATAATAATACAAGGGTTATACTTGCATCAAATTCTTCGTAACCATTATGCCATGTTCTTCAATCACATATATGCATGTATCCTATTTATTCATGTGAGTTTATAGTTAAATAATAATATTTTAAAAATAGACACTTAACTACATGTGATTGTAGAACTTGATATAATATATATAAGGAGCTTGATTTAAGTATTTTGCATAATATAATATAACATAACAAATTAGATTAATACATAATAGAATAAGGGTAATTTTTGTGAAAGAAAATATTATCTTATAGTGATAAAATCTTATACATAG
>JANTPZ010091650.1:0-27368 GCA_025593235.1 Vachellia pachyceras
AAACGGTCTCCCCAAACAAACTCGAAATAGTTGGTTGAAAATGTTCTAATTTATAATTTTCAATGTCACTGTGATGAACCAATCAATCCTCTTCATTAAGAAAACGACAACTTTATTATTTCATTTTTCATTTCAATATATTTTTGGAACTTTCTTCTACTACTTTTCTTTTCTTTTGTGTAAGGAGGGTTCTTGACTATTATTAATTCCCATCATATAGTACTTAAAATGTTATTTACTTTGGTATTAAAATATAAGACTTCAATTCTATTTCCCTCTCAAATTTTAGATTCTATATACCTTACAAGTGTCATTATTCATTGCACATAGTAAGATAGTTCCAATTAAGGGGTAGTTATATGCACATGATTAATTAAAAATATTAGTATAGGGATACCAACACATAATTATTATAAATAAATAATTTAAATAATTTTATTAGTATGTACAAATTATTATCTAATTATTATATTTAAGACAAGAGACAGTAATTAGCAACCATTCCAATGCTTATTTCATTTTCATTAGACTGTATGCTTGATCAATTCCAATGCTTATTGCATTTACATTAGACTGTATGCTTGATCAATCAGATTTTTCTTTTAATATAAAATTTTTTCTTCTCTATTTCACCTCTAATAGTATGATTTAGTTTGGGCAACGAAAATAATTATGGAAGATATTTTTAAACATAACATTAAATAATAAATATTCGTTCGGCAGAAATTTTTTAAACCTAAATTAACTTTATAAAATGCTATATAAATAATAAAAATATCTTGATTGACACCTTTTTTATAATATCATTTTCTATTTCAATCCATTTCTGGAATTTTGTGCTACTTTATTTTTGTCTTGTTTAAACCTCTGGCTGTTACACTTCTCTGCGTGTTCCCATAAAACTATTTATATGTATACTTATGCCATCTTGTTCATCTTATGTATGGTATCAATTTCTTCATAAACTGTACTGTCACAATTCTAGACAGCTTCTAGATTAAACTTTTCGCAGAGATACAAACTAACTTCATAAATGTGCTTTAAGCAATTAAGCAATAATTTACAATAAAAAACCTAATGCACATTTTTATTTTTGAATATTCAAAACATGTACAATAGTACCAAAAATGTATAAAAACTTAAGGAAAATGTACTAAAATGACATGAGATCCCAGAGATTAACAGTGTAACAATTCTTTATGTGCTTTATTAAAATTTTATAACCCCCTCCTTTTTAAAATCCAACTCAAAAAAATCTCCCCCATCCCCTCAGAATCCCTTACACCAAAAAGTTTTTCAAGGTTTCTTTTAATTACATGAAACATGTTGTAAGTGATTTATAAATAACATCGTGAAACTAGCTGTGATTTGACATAGTATTGTTTTTATATTAAAAAACTATTTCATTACATCAAACGTTTATTCAGATCACACACACACGGGTTTCCAATGCCTATATGTCACTTGAGCTACGTCAGCCAAGTGCATCATTCATTAACTAACTTTAAAATCATGTTGCTGGTCCTTAATTAGAGCCTATGCTGAATAGTAAAATTAACGGGAGCAAAAGAAACTTGTTTCTGATCATGATCACGCTCCACCTCAAAATCAATCTGAGCCAACTTTCCATAAATGGCTAATCCGCTTGAATCTGTGGGAGGCATCTAAAAGCACATCTCATCGTGGGATGAGGAAAGGAAAAAGTTCCGAGGTTTTAAGGAAACGGTGGCTCCTGTGAAATGAACCTCAAAATTTTGGAACATTCTGCTGAGTGGAGGTTGAATTTGTGTAACACAATTTGCATTCACTGTCTTGTACTATTAGGTGGTCGGCTCTAATGGCTTACTTCACCAAACCTTCAACCTTGTTCGTACGAGTCTGATGGAAGCATTGTCACTGTCGTACCAGATTTATTTTTTTCACATTTTTTAATTGTTATTCTAAGGAGTATGTAATCTGTTATAACGATAAGGATAACTATCGGGAAAGACTTGATACAAATTTTAATAGTGCATGTGTTTTATCTCAAAGATATTTATTATTTAGATATATACCACTTTACGTCACAACAACAACAAATCTTATATTACTTCGTGGGACGGACCCAGGACCCTAACTTAGGGGGTGCAAACTATTTTTTGAGAAGAAAAGTGTGATATATTTTTAATATCTTTTAAGAAAAATTTGAGTAAAAATTTAGTGGGTTCAAAATTAGCAAATGAGTGGGTGCAAATTAAATCACACAGTACTAATATATACCTAATTTTTTGGAAGTCAGGGGGTGTTATACCTAGGTCCGCCAGTGTTCGTGGGGCCAATTACATGAATCGTATAACCTTATTATGTTCCACCAACAATAAAATCTTTGAATGAATTATTAAGCTAAATGTCACCTTTAATAACTTCATTGAGTGCTCTCTAAGATATCCATCTACTCTTTTTAGAGGATTCCGCATTATCTTATCTACCCTTTATATCACCTCAAAGGATTTTTTATCGTTTTCCATTTGCCAAAATTTCCATTAATTCAACATAGCGTATAAACACAGTTGAAGTTTTAATTTTGGGATTATCTCTTAATTCAAATCTCATCGCCATCTTTAATCAGGCCTTCAGAATTCACTCTTCTGATTAATTGACTTACAATTAATAAAAGTCAAGTTTAACCGAGTCTTGTACAAGGAGTATCCATCTAGAATGCACGCTTGTTCACGACAGTTTTAGCTAACTTCTAATTCCTGGCTTTCATCTAATTTATGTCTTCCCATTCGTCTTTGCTTGCTGGTGAAGGAAATATCAAAGTTCTTATTGCCTTTATCAGAGAATTTTACATCTTATTTTTCATATACACCAACAAATAAAACATGTATTTCCAAATGAATTTTCAATATCATAGTGATGAAACAATCAATCCCCTTAATTAAGAAAATGACAACTTTGTTATGTCATTTTTTATTTCAATATATTTCCGGATCTTTCTTCTAATACTTCTCTTTTCTTTTGCTTACGGAGATTTTTTTTACTATTATTACTTCATCTTCTAAATATAGTATCTAAAAGATGATTTACTCTAATATTAAATATAATACTTCAATCCAATTTCTTTTTCAAATTTTAAATTTTATATATCTTCCAATTATCATTATTAATTGCACATGTATAGTAAGTAAGGGAGTTCCAATTAAGGGTTATAATTATATGCACTTGATTAATTAAAAATAGTACTATAACAAAACCAATACACATTTATTATAGATAAATAACTTAACTAATTTTATTAGTATGTATAAATTATTATCTAATTCTTGTATTAAAAATACGAGGCAGCCCTTCAAATGCTTGATTTCATTTACATTGGATTATATGCTAGATCTATTTAATTTGTCTTGTAATATAAAATTTTTCTTCTCTGTTTTACTTAATAGTACAATTTATTTTTGACAACGAAATAATTATGAAAGATATTTGTAAACGTAAAATTAAATATTCGCACGGCAGAAATTGCTTTAACCTAAGTTAACTTTATAAAATGCGATACAAATACAAAAAATACCTTGATTGACGCTTTTTTATTATATCAATTTCTATTTCAATCCATTTTTGGAACTTTCTGCTGCATTATTTTTCTCTTGTTCAAACCTCTTACAATAACACTTCTTTGCGATGTGCAATTTCAGTGGTCCAATAAAATGAATTTGTATGTATACTTATGCCCAATTGTTCATCTTATGTATGGGACCAATTTCTTCATAAACTCCATTTTGTATTCATTTCTTGACATGAGCTGTCACAATTCGAGACAGCTTCTAAATTAAACTTTTCACAGAGATACAAGCTACATAAACGAGATGAATATGAAATTAGAGGTCGTCAATGGATAGAGTAAGCATGATGATGAAAGGGTTGAAAATGTTCTAATTTAGAATTTTCATTATCACATTGATGAACCAATCAATCATCTTCATTAAGAAAATGACAACTTTGTTATTTCATTTTACATTTCAATATATTTTTGGAACTTTCTTCTACTACTTTTCTTTTCTTTTGTGTAAGGAGAGTTCTTGACTAATATTAATTCCCTCCTAAATATATAATACTTAAACCGTTATTTAATTTGGTATTAAATATAAGTCTTCAATTTTATTTCCCTATCGAATTTTAGATTTTATATATCTTACAAATATCATTATTGATTACACATAGTAAGATAGTTCTTATTAAGGGTTAGTTATATACACATGATTAATTAAAAATATTATTACTGGGATACCGAAACACAATTATTATAAATAAATACTTAACTAACTATATTAATATGTACAAATTATTATCTACTTCTTCAGACAAGAGGTAGTAATAATTAGCAACCATTCCAATGCTTATTTCATTTATATTGGATTATACGCTTGATCAATTTAATTTTTCTTGTAATATGAAATTTTTTCCGCTCAATTTCACCCCTAATAGTACAATTTAGTTTGGGCAACGAAAATAATTATGAAAGATATTTTAAACATAACATTAAATAATAAATATTTGCACGGCAGAAATTGCTTAACCCTAAGTTAACTTTGTAAAATGAGAAATAAATACCAAAAATATCTTGATTGACATCTTTTTTATAATATCATTTTCTATTTCAATCCATTTCTGGAATTTTCTGCTGCTTTATTTTTGTCTTGTTTAAAGCTCTGGCTATGACACTTCCCTGCGCTGCGTGGTCCCATAAAACTATTTGTATGTATACTTATGCTGAATTGTTCGTCTTATGTATGGTACCAATTTCTTCATAAACTACGCTGTCACAATTCGAGACAGCTTCTAAACAAAGCTTTTAGCAGAGATACAAACGAACTTCACAAATGCTATGAGTACGAAGTTAGAGGTCGTCAGTGGATAGGGTAAGCATGATGATGACATAATTGGTTGAAAATATTCTAATTTAGAAGAAGGTTGTAAATTAAAACCATTGGATCACTGAGTTGTATTATTACATGATGTGAAATTGATTTAAAAAATCCACGAATTAAGTTGGTAGTGAGTAATATGTGACAAATAGTTTTGGATTTAATTATTTACATATCATCTTTCTTTCAAGATATACAACGCAATTTATTTATTATTGGGTATTTAAATTACAACTGATCGTCTATCAAGATTCATTATTGTGCCATTTTGACTTAGCCAGCCATTTTATTTATCAAGATTTTTTTTAAACAGTAAAAATTACCTTCAAACTTAAATACGTATTACTCTCTATCAATTGTATATATTAAGAGGGTTTTATCAATGGTAGTTCCAAAACTTTCAATGCACATGATCAAAGAGTGTATTTTAAAAAATTCCTACTTTCATAGTAGATTTAGATACGTTGAAGATTTAGTTAAAAATTAAAGGATATCATCTGACATATCAAAATCTCTAGACAAAAATATAAATAATGAACTTTACCGCTAATTTTGTTTAGAAAATAATATAAGTAATAGCTTATCTAAATGCCATTTTAATATATCATCTGCTCGAAAAAATTAATCTTTTTACCCTTGTAGTTTTGACTCGATTATAACTTAGTCTATAAGTTTTAACGCATTGCAAAACAATCGTAATAGTTTTAAATCAATTATAATTCATGAAGCTTATGGATTAGAAATTTTAAAATCTTAAAACTATAGATAATGAATTATAATGAGTTAAAGTTTGGGAATTAATTTTCAACTAAAGTCAAAACTACATGGATTGCATTGACTCAAAAAATAAGAACTGGATTACACCAAGTAAAACTAAAGGGAAAACAAGATGAATTTCCCATTACATAAAAAAACTAGTTATTAATATGAAAACAAGCATACATTCAGATAATTGTAAAAACACAATACATAATTATTTTAAGTGTATAGCAAAGTATATTTAGGGTTTACATTGCTTTATGTACTTCACTTGAGCTGCATAAATAAGCCAAAGTGTATTTACCAATCATATATATTTTACTGCTACACACGCATTGGTCTGGAATCTCTACTGTTTAGTAAAATCAACAGGAGCAAAAGAAAATTGCTTCTGATGAAGATCATTCTCCACCCCAAAATCAATATGAGCCACATTTCCGTAAATGGACAGTCCATCTGCAGGAAGCATCGCAAAGCACATAACATTAATGTCGGAAAAGAGACGGAATATGTTCTGAGGTTTGAAGGAAAGGTTGGCTGCTCTAGCAAAAAGAACCCCAAAATTCGGAAAAGAGAGGGGGGGGGAGCTTGTGACCACTTGTGAAAGAGCATATGGATCGTGTAAAATATTCTTGTCAGTTATTGGGGTGTTTGGGAAAGCTTCTCAACACCCCAAAAGCACGTTCAACAGTGTTTTTCCTCAAAACGAGATAATCTCCTCCACACAGACCCATTGTTTTTCCGAAAATGGTAAAAGTACTTCTCCACCACTTTACCAAACGTACCCATTGTCTTGTGAAAAACATTTTGTACCATCTTTGACTTACGAGTCCTTAATTTCACGCCACTAGGCTCATAAAATACCAACCTTTTATAGCTTCATTTACTCCAAAAATTGACGTTATACGAATCAAAATATAGGTGGTAGCTAGATAAATATAAGTACGAGGAAAGTCTGAATTATTTTCGTACGAACCCTTTAAAAGGGCCCCAAATTATGATAGTTGAATTAATATATTTATATAATACATGGTTGTTACCAGTCTCACATCAAATGCCTCATAATAGGAGTGCGGTTTAAATGTTTAAGGGTTCTTCTACCCAACAAATTAGTCTTTTAGCATGAACTCTTCCAAGAATAGTGTGGATCAGTTGAGGAAGTTGACACCCATATTCCTTTATAGGCTAATCTTTTGGAATTGATCCTCCTTTTAGACTCCATTCGGAGTCATGCTGGTCACACCCTCCATAAATAGCCCTTTCTAATATAATCAAGTGTTCTCCTGCAAAGACTATATGTTGGATTGCGTGGAAACTTCTATAAACCTCACTTATCTAACGAGGCTTCCTACTCATAACAAAGTTATAAATAGTGCTGTTGTTTTCAGGTTCATACAAGTATTTATTCTAGTTGATATAATGGAAGAATGATAGTTGGTTATAATTTGTCCATTAATTATTTTTAAAGATACTACATTGTAGAGTTAAAATGCAATTTTAACAATGAAATTTGTTGTTAGAGGCGTCTACCACAAATAAATTTTGAAGGGGTACAAAAATATATGCAAATTTTTAAAAATAATATAATTTTAACAACTCTGTTAAATTTATCTCAGCTCTCTTTATAAAGTTGTGGAAGAAGAACAAATAGGTCTCATCCAAAAAGAGACGGACATTTGGGGCTCTTTAATAGAGTTGTTAAAATTACACAACTTTTAAGAGTTTGTGTATTCTTTTGTATCAATCAAAACTTAATTGTATCATATGCTTCTGATGAAAAAACTCATTGCTAAACTTGCATCTTATCCCAACATCATAACATTGGTTGACTTCAGAGCTGTTTAAACCACTCTCTTATTAATTATAAACCGGGCTTGATGGTAAAAGAAAATGGACAAGAGATCTACAATTTATAGTATTATCATGAATTTTTTTTTCGTGAAATTAAAATGCATGCCAAAATTTTATGGATGCTACACCAAAAGTTGTTATCAACAACAACAATAAAATTCGGTGTCGGTATAGTGGGGCTTTGGTTAATCAACATAGTTATTTGTTTCCATTGGCATGTAGTTGAAAGTAACGAACCAGATGATAATTAGAACTGTTAATTTCTTCAATTGTATTGAATATTGAGTGATTCAAGTAGACTATTTTTAATAACGACCCAACAAAGCTTTAATTTAGGGTGAAGCTGCATTTTTTAACCGTAAACTCTGGAGCACGTAGCACCATTAACTTTTTAGATGTGTAAAAATGCGCATAAACATTATAAAATCAGGCAATTTTACCCCAGGACCCTAACAAGGTTAAAGTTTGTCATTTTTGTACATGGATCACACCATATTATTTTTAAATATTATTTCCTCACACCCTTTCTCTTCTCCCATCCTCTCCCCAGTCTTCCCGTCCATTTCTAGTCAGCTTCCTCCCTCAACAGAAATGGAAGCTTCTATTTCGAAGGAAAAAGCTGTGAATAATGGAGAGAAGCAGATCTAGTGTTGGAGAGATGGTGTGCTCATCGGAAAAGAGGTAGCATTGTGGTGGCACCTTTTTTCTTAGAGAAATATGATAATGGCATTTTTTTCACTCTCCCATTCACACATCACCTTTTCAAAACAAACATTTTCCTCCTGTGACTCTGTTAACGGCAGTCGATGCTAGCTAGTTTAACTAGAGTGGTAAAATTGCTCCCTTTTTAAATGATCGTGTATATTTTTACACCATTCAAATTTAATAATGTCATATGCCTTTATTACTATAAAACTTTATTTTTAAAATTGCACCTTCATCCCTTTTATCCATCCAAGACTCCTATCATTTTGAAGTGCACCTATGGTCCTATTTACAAGGTAAAGAAAGAATGAATTTTTTATCCTATTTATAAGTTACATCATTAAACTTTTCATATGAATATACAATTTTAACATTAACCCTTCATTTTTCAAGAGATATAGTGTATATTAAATATGAATAAAGTTGAGAAATTTGCTGGATTTCGAACTAAAGTTAATGAAGTTTAAAGTTTTTCATATTAGAGTCAGTTATAATTAGGATTAGAGGAGTAGAAAATAGATATAGTCAAGTTTTAATTTTGGGATTATCTCTTAATCCAAATTTCATTGTCATCTTTGATTAGGCCTTCGCAATTCACTCTTCTGATTGAATGACTGATAATCAATCAACTTCAAGTCTAACCAAGGCTTGTTAAAGGTGTATCCATCTAAAATGCACGCTTGTTCACGGCATTTCTAGTGACATCTTATTCAAAGCTTTCTGCTAATTAACGTCTTCCCCTTACTCTTTGCGTGCGAGTGAGGCAATATCTATATTCTTATTGTCTTTAGTCAAGTTAAGCAACGTATGGGATATGCACGAACTTAATTAGAGAAGAGGGACCGTAGTGTCTTGGAATAGTCATCAGAAAGAGTTCTATTTATATTAGATAGAAAAAATCCTACTTTCATTCTAAATCAAGATATACAGAGGATTAGGAGGTCTTGCAGTTAAACTAAGGGAGAATTACGATGTCATTCCAAGAGATTAATGTTATTACAAAAAACTACTTACAACAACTGAACAACATCCAATGATAAGTTTAGTGTGTGTGTGTGTGTGTGTGTTGAGATTAATTTGTTGATTTGATTGATTTAATTTGATATCAATATAATGATCTTATTTGATTACACTTGATTAAATCTTAGTATTAGCTATTAATTTGTGGTTTGTCTATATGAAGGCTTCTTTATACTCTCATCTATCAAGCTAAATGTTTAAGTTAAATATCATTATTCCCTTCAATTTCTGACGGTACTTATGGGATATGAAACAGAAAAAATTGAGGCTTTAATAACAGTTTGCTAGCTTCTGCAAAATGAACCTCAAATTTTGGAACATTCTTCTGGATGGAGTTCGCATTTGTTTAACACTATTTGTGTATATGCATTGTTCTGTATTCTATGATGTGGTCAATGGCTTGCTTCACCAAAGCTTCAACCTCCTCGTAGAAGCTTGATGGAAGCATTATTTTCAATGTCATATCATATCAATTACTAGGTTCACCAAAACTGTTACTTTGACTTGTCAATTACGCCACTCTTTGTTCTCCAACGGTGATAACTGTAAATCAAATCTTCCCCTGCAACTTAACTAAAGCACGTCAGAAGTTGCATCAAGCTCAGTTAACTTTATAAAATGCAACATGAATACCAAAAAAATCTTGATAGACACCATTTTTGTATAACTTCATTTTCTATTTCAATCCATTTTTGGAACTATCTGACTATTAACTGTCGTTGCGATGTTTAATTTTATTGGTACCAACTTATATGTATACTTATGCCCCGCGGAATTGTTCATCTTATGTACGGAATGTCAGTTTCTTCATAAACTCCATTTTGTAATTAATACTTGACGTGGACTGTCACTATTCGAGATAGCTCTAAATTAAGGTTTTCGCAGATGTCCAAACTAACTTCAGAAGTGGGATGAATACGAAGGTAATTAGAGGTCGTCCATTTTGATTTGACAGTTTTTCAATTTCTTGTACGATAAAAGAAACTTTATTCAGCTATTTTGCCGTGATGGCCTTTATAATATTCTTTGGCCTCAAAAATACACAGAATCTCAATCAAGTTTGGATCAGTTACATGTAACCTCTATGAACTTTAAAAATTTAAATTGAGGACTATAATGTTTTATGTTTTGTTTATCATCTATCCAGCGGTTAAAATCTCCATTGAAGTCAACATTTTTTGTAATTTTTATTATACACTATATCATTTTAAAAATAATAATTGACATTTCACATACTTTTAACTAATTTTTAAATCTTAGAATATTTAAAATAATAAAAATACTTAAAAAGTATTTAAATTATTTATTTGATTGTGTTTTTTAAATAAAAAGTTTTAAGATATAAAATCCTTGAAAAATTATTTAAAAAATTTATTTGAGCATATATTTTTTAAATGAAAACGTATAATGCACTTAATAGTTGATATGACAACCATTATTTTTTAAATGATAAAATATATTAAAAATTATAAAAAAATATAATATGAAAAATTTTTTAACTTTAGCAATGATTTTAACGGGCAGTGAGTTGATAAATAAAATATAAAATATTAGGGTTCTTAAATTAAAATTTTAAATGTTAGAGAGATCATATGTAACTGACTCAAAGTTAAAGGGTCTCAAGCTTTTTAGCCTATTCTTTTTGCTTTACCTACTAACCTTTTAATCATTTGTATATTTTTATAAGTCACAAATAAGTAAATTAAGTAGATTAAGAAAATTTTTCAAATTAAGTAATATAATAACTATGCAAAAAATGCAACTTATTTTTAAAAAACACTTATACATATTTATGGAGATGGTGATATAGAAAGAAAATATAAAGTAGTTTATACAGTTTTGATTTTCACACAACTCCCTTAAATTTTTCACTCTCAAACAATAAAACTCCTTTTCCTTTATCCCCTTTTAAATCCTAGGAATACCAAATGAGTTTTCAATATATATAGCACGCTTTGAACCTATAAAACCGACACTTTTTTATGTCAATTTTTTATTTTTAATCCATTTTTGGAACATTCTTCTGCTTTATTTCACTTGTATGCATCTTGACACTCTTTACTATTATGAGTATTCCAACGCTAAATTTCCCACTTCTCGTCCCATAATGCAATTCGAGGAATATTGGCATGTATAGTTTATTAGTATGAATTCTTAGTGTGTTTGGGGATCCGTTGAAAGAATGATTTCACACAAATCGAGGTAAATATGTAATATGGGTTTTATCTCAATTTGTGCATGCATGATTAGCAACTTGATCGCCAAACATGAACTTAACCTTTGTTCTCTTAAATTTGACTCAAGAGACACAAGAAAAAAAAAAAGCTAGGTCACAATAGATGGGGGCAAACACATGATGATGAAAGAACTGGTCGGAAAATGTACTAATTTAGAAGAAGGATGTAAATTAAAAGCATTGAGTAATTGAGTTGTATTATTATATTGAAAAAATAAACAGTGTTAATATACGATGTGAAATTGAGTTATAAATTCCATGGATTAACGTAGTTATAAATTGAGTTAACATCTAAAACATTAGGTTCGGATTTAAATATTTACATCTAATCTTTCTTTCAACATTCACTACAGATGATCACCTCATTTGATGTTCAACATTTGGGAGGCGTTTGGTCTTGCACGTTGAATTGAGGGAGAGATTTACAAGAGTTTGAGCTACATGAGAGAGACATATTAGTGAAAGAGCTTTTTGGATTAAAAAAATGTGTGTTTGAGGTAGTAATGGTTAGAAAAGGGACCGCATAAGGTCGCTTCCTATAACTGCAATTGCCCACATAAGATGTGGAGTACCGACCAAGATCTTCATGAGGTAGTTTGAATTATTTGGTATAGTATCAGTTTCTGCTAACTCTCTTGTTTCAGCCATGAAAGAAGACCAGCCAAAGTGCATAGCTCGAGACATGGAGCCCAATGAAGTTAAGAGCTAAAAAAAATAGATCAATGAGTGATGATGAGGAAGGAACATGGAGTAAAAGAAGTGTGAAGGAGATATGTTTGAAGAACATTGGCATAGAATCTGGGAAAAAACACTCAAAAAGAAATTAAGAACTAAAAGAAATAGGAATAGCTAGGTGAGCGAAAAGAAGCATGTGGCAAAGAAGAAAGTATGTACGTGAAAGAGTAACTAGGATCTTCAATAATGCAATGTGCGCAAGTTGTTTCATAGAAGCCAGGATCTTCAATTATGCAGTGCCAGAGGGAAAGAGTGTCACAACTACATCAGATATGAGGTTATTAGGACCCAATGGAACTAGAGGCCCAATAATTTATTCAAATGCAAACATAAAAAATAAAATATCTGTTGTCCGTGTGGCCTAATATAATAAGTTTAGATAGGATTTTTTTGTTAGGTATAGATATTTTCTTACCAAAGATAATCATATATAAGGTATTGTCAAACACGAAATAAACATAGCACCTCCTTCAATAAGAATTCAAGCTTTAGTTTGTCACATTGCGATGACTAACCCCTTCAGCTAAATCTAATTACGTTAATAGTTTAGATCAATTTTGGACTCGCAAAGAAGACTTTTTTTTAAATGAAATGTTATTAATTCAATTTTACTTATAATCTTGCGCTATTATTGCTGCATGTTTCTCAAAATAAAAAGGTATTTGAGGTATTCCCTGGACCAAGGGAAATGCGTTCACCTTTATCTACATATAAATGATTGCATGAACATTTTTTTTATTGGAAGTAAAATACACACTACTACATAATAGTGATTTTGCATTGCCTTTTGACGTTGGTTAAAACAGAAACCAACGTCATAAAAATGACGGTGATATTTAGGTAATTAAATTGAAGTTTGAAATAGATAAGTCATCAGTTATTATTAAAAACCAGTGACTTTATCAAACAGGGGAACGATAAATTAAATAATCATTATATTAGACGTCGGTTATTCACATCCCGGCGACTAATGTATTTAACGTGTAAGCCTCACTTGAATGTTTGTCATATTAGTCATTGCTTGTAAAATAAACCAACGCTAATGTTACCAGGTTGAAACATTATTTAAATAAACAATATTTTGGTCGTCGGTTATTCAGATCAAAAATCCATTTTAAAATATTCTTTATACAGTCGATTTGTTTGTTTGAAATAACGTTTCTAAAATCCAAACACATGTTCAACAGTCTTTTTTCTGGAAAACGAGATAATCTCCTCCATGTATTTACTTCGACTTATGTAAAAGTACTTCTCTACCGCAATCCCAACCGGGTACAATGATGGCTGGAAGGGGAAACGATAGGATAATATATAGTAGTTGGTTTTTAAGTAATGAATGTTGAAAATTGTTACAACGACGGTTCTATTAGTAACCGATGACTAGAAGTTGCAAAAGAAATTGAAATTTAACTTAGTTGCCTTATGGTTTTGTATTTTACTTGAGTAGAAAACTCTCTCATGGTTGCCCTCTCTTGCCCCACCACTGCTATGGATTGTACGCAAGGCTTTTACCCACGTTTTAATTTACTGATCGAACTGTGAATATGAAATTAGAGTAAACTTGATAATAATATATATCCAAAACATGTTTTCATTGATATTAAATTTTCTAGCACATCAATTTAATAGCTTAAGCTCGTGCTTTATTTAGTAGTAGAACCATCTGAAAAGGCTGAAACTTTCTTTCTACTCAAGTTAGCAAGTTTTAAACGCTACCCTTAATTTTGGAGCTGTACTGAGTCTTCTGATCATTGAACCTATCCCAGAGCATGACTCCTCCATACTTGGCCGATCTTTTAACAAAAGGCAAAACTTGATTTATGAGTTGTTGTGGAGGAACATAGCCACTCCCAGCTGCTTCAGTTGAGGCAGGAAGCCCAACATAAAACTTGCCATTGAAACTTGAAGTCCATTTGTTCCATGAGTTCTGGAAGCTGCTAGGGTTTGCAGAGTTAAACTCACACTGAGGGTTGTTGTAGAATTGAACCCACACATAATCAAAGAGCCCAGTGGAAAGTGCAGTATTAAGAGATTGATCTGGGAAAGGGCATTGTGGTGCAGCAGATAAGTACACTTTTTTACCTCCTTGTCCATGCTCAGATAGTCTTCTTGCAAGAGTATCATAGAAGGCACCACCATGCTCAATGTCAAAATCTACTCCATCCAAAACGGCGTCGCCGAGAGGCCTTGAGTTGGATTTTCCACCCAGAAAGTTATTCCATATGTAATCCGCTACGCTTCTGGCATCCTCGGCCGACGACAACGAGTAGCTTCCGGCGCCGCCTCCAATGGAGAGCATGACCTTGACGCCTCTACTTTGGCAAGCTCTGATATCATTGCTCACTTTTTGGCAACCATTATTAGCCGGATTACAGTGGCCGGCGAGGTTGATTTGAGGTTGCCTACCACTCCCGAATTGTGATAGAAAAGCTATGTTGACAACTTGAAAGAGATTACTTTCACATGTCGATGTCAAAGTGCCTTCCCCTCCATTCTGGCCCCAGTATACCACTATGCCTCCAGCCGTAGCAGTGGAAACCATCATGAGGAAAACTTGAATAAGAACAAGAACAAGTTTTGGATCACTGAGTTTGCTTCCCATAATGAACTATTTGGTATGAAGTTCTATTAGATGGATGCTCATACTTCGTTTAGTTCAAACCTATTTATAATGTGTAAGGATCTCTCTTGAGTTTGAATATTAATGTTTTGACATGTTAACGTGGCAACCACGACACCGGTTACCTAGTGATGTTTGATTTGGCACTACACGGACTAAAGCTAGTTTGGGAGTCCGTTTCAAAACCTAAGTTTTGTTTAAATACTTACATTTTTCAAAATCTAGGTTTGAAATTAGATTTTGAAAAGGCTATTTTTTTATCAAATCACACTCTTATAATAAATCTTCTCTTTCCTCTTTTCTCTCACTCTTTCTTCTTTCCTACTTACTTTTTACCTCGAAATCTGTAAAAAATATTCTCACTATAACTTTCGAACACAATCACGTTTTCAAAACCTATGTTGCCTCAGAATTAATAAAAGCTATTTTCTCAAAACCTAAATTTTGCATCAAACTCCGTACAATTTATTCTTCGCTAGACTTCCAAACAAGCTCAAAATAACAATGGGTGAACTTAGTTCAAATCCCACACAAAAGATCCATGAAGGAGATATTCTAATCGCAAATACAAATTAGTCAGTTAATCGGATCCATGATAATGAGATTAAAAACAAAGGAATGTCACATTAATGCAACTTTTTTCCGTAATCATATAGTATACTTAAAACATTGATAACTAAAATTTAATAAAAATTTAGACCATTTTACTATTAACAGACCAAAATCAAAATTAGGGAAAATTTGAAAAATTAAAAACTGTAAATCATTTAATTTTAAGGAAATTTGAGGGATCATAGTGTGGTTTTTCTTCAACTATAAAATTTGAATGCTAGACATCCCAATAGAGTGTTCATCAGTTCCTTTTATAATTAGTATGTGAATTAAAAACTAAGAAATCAAGTTAAAGCAAAAAAAATGTTGATGGGTGACGTTAAAGTAAAGTCAAAAGGGCATCAATACTAAGTTAAAATTTTTGGGCGTTTTACGGCGGAGGGATAAACATTACATTCCCTTGCAGGCACGTAACCCCTTGCCAACTTGAGTCATAGATTTCTTCCGACTCAATGAAGACATACTCGTCACGCCTTGAAAAAAGGGTTTGGACTCGAATTTAGTATTGACATGTTTGCATGTTTGATAGCGGTTACCTTAAAGTCTACCTTGAGACCTTTTTAAATGTGTATAATAGTAGACTTAAAACCTACTTTGAAATCTTTTAGAGATCTACATTATATGTAAGCCTCTAGAAAAGCTTTAGGCTTTACCAGGCCTTTCGAAACCTACATTCAGACTCAGTCTCATGTTTAGCTCAATATTTTCATTGCAGGCTTAGGCCTATTTAATTAAAACCTGACCTATTTTCATGCTAATGCTATTCATTAGACGAAAATTCAATGGTCAATGTATTCCTAATTGTTTTCAAAGCTTTGAATTCATAGCCAATAAAAATGCCTGAGAGTAACATGACAGTTCAACTTTCATTGAATGAGTGGTCCCGCAGAAACATAGAAATCCTTCATCATCAACTGTGCCATTGATAAATTGTTAATTTAATTATTTTCTGTTCATATATTTAAATTTATCTACTATTTCTAAAATGTAATTTGTCCAAAAGAATCTAAAATGCAATTTTTAATATAAATGTTCAAAATTATAATAGATAATTTCCGATATTACTTTACTTATGTATCATGTACGAGGGCATATAATAGAGAGAGAGAGAGAGTAAATAAGGCATACGGAAAATGAAGAAATTGCAAAAAAATTATGAATATATGTTATTGTAGAAGTATAAATTAATGGAACCAAAAGTTCGTTTAGTTGGCAAGGATTTGATTTAGAACTCAAAATATAAATTCAAATCCCGCTATCTAGATATGATAAAATGGGTTGGGATTGCCACCAACCCACCTAATAGTGGTGGGTTAGGGTTGGCACTTTGCCAACCTGCCTTGCCTTACCGTTTTTTAAATAATATATTTTATATTTTTTATCTTTTTTCATTTCAATATTTTTTTACAAAGTATGATAAATAATACATAATACATTTAAAAATATTATAAAATATTTTATTTTTTATATCAACTTTCGATAATGCTTTATTTATATAACAAAACATTAATACTTATATTTTTTGAAAACTTGAAAAAATGTCATTATTGAAAATTTATTGATAAGAAAAGAATCATGTGACTATGCAATCTTATTGACAAATGGGCAAAAAATAAAAAAGGAATTTTATTTTTAAAAAATATTTTCGACGGGTTGGCGGGCTGGCTGTACGGGCCAGGCCGCATTTCCAGCCCTACCGCTATTGATAAAGGCTTATTGGTTAGATGATTTATTATATAGACTAAACTTGATTATAGGTAAGCTAAACTTTTAATCAAGTCTTTTATGCATGTGTTAACTATAATTGAGAAAACGGGCTCCCCTACAGGTTGCAGGCCAACCAGCTTCAACCTGTGAGATAAATAGTTTAAGCCTGTGCATCCCACACCTTGGCGTGCTAGCCAACCCACCATTTTTTTTATTTTTAATATATAATATATATTGTAAAAAACTTAATAAACATATAAATATTTACAATAATAATTAAAATGAAGATCATGGGCTCTAAGAAAATATCTTCGGAATAAAATTTCATATATTATTTAGCAATTACAATATCTTTATTAAATTTTATGTATTTTAATCTTAAACATTTTTAAAAAATTATTTAGTTTTGATACAGAAAGAACAATAAAATTGAAAGATTGAAAAAAATATATATACAGTTTGTGTTGCACGGTTTACGAAAATTTAACATTTTAGCAAATTCACTTTAAAAATTATTTTTCTTAAATGATAGATTATTTTCTTAAAAAACCTGCGCGCATCAACATTTTTGTATGCTGCGAGTGTTCCCATTAAAGCAATTGACGAAGTTTCCTTGTGAGATGGGTTAGTGTAATGATGAAAATTCAACTGTCGAAATATCAAAGTTTCATGTGATGATGTTGGTTTAGTATTTCCTTGTGAGATGGCTGATGGAAATATCCAAGTTTCAGATTTTTTTACCCCTTGAGAGGAATGGGATAATACGAAATTGAGCAGATAGTTTCAACCCAAGCTGTTGATCATTTTTTTTCTGTAGGCAACCATCTTCGAGGAGACCCTTTCTGGAAGAATTTATGGTGATGGCCGGTCTCAAAAAAGATTAAAGCCTTCATGTGAATCTTTACACATGAGAAAACTTGTATAGCACAACTACGATCTAGACGAGGCCTTGCGGAATCTGCAACATGCCCTTTTTGGGTGTAACCAAGAAGAAACTCCTATGCACATGCTTCTATTCTATGTTAATGCTCGAGAATGATGGTATTCATTGGTTAACCCTTCCTTATGGGAGGAATTCTCTCCTTACAAGGAGTGGAATATACAAATGAAAGCAGACAGAGATTTTACTCAAAACTCCGATAGTGTATCTTGATTGGATACATCTGTTGGGATATTAGGGTTGAAATGTGCAAAAGAGTCATTGGACAAGAAGCTCAAAACGATCTCACTAGTGCTCATCTACTTTCTCTAGAGCTTGTTGGGACCAAACCATCATGTCACAATGTAATTTTTATTCAGGGCAGTGCATTGAGCAACAAGAAGACATCAATGGAAGGCTTGGTTTTTGTAAACTAGAGGTAGATGGTTCTGTACTCAGCTTAGGAAGGAGTGGTTGTGGTGTTTTTTTGTGAAGTTGATGACCAATGGATAGGTGGATTTGTAAAACCCTCCTTTTTACTCCTACAACTTAACTCGTTCCATGATACAAATTAAGATAGAATCGAGATTTTATAACTTACTCCAATCAGCTATGATTATAGAGCTCTTGCTTTCGGTTAAATTCATAATATTACATTCTGACATTATCTAAATAAGCAGTAAGACAGTTTACAAAAAGGAGTCTTATAGATGGCAATATACAAAATGTTAACACATACATAACAAAAGAGGCTATATGAAGATATGCCAGAATATTTAAACCTCAGAAACTCTCCCCGATATTCCGGTACAGGAACTATCACCTAAAAGATGTTAAATTGATAGAATGGGACAAAAGTCTCAAGAACCAACAATCCATCTCATTGGGCATATGAGTAAGTGCCCATTAGGTGTCAAGTGGGATATATTAATAAAAAGATCATGTTATCAACATATGTATTCAGATACATATTTATCAATTTATAATATCATGATCTCATGCAAAAGTTGTACAAAAATCCGTCATTATTTTCAATGTCATACCAGTATCAATTATTAGGTTTCCACTATTACTTTGACTTGTCGACGCCACTCTTTGTTCTCCAACGGTGATACCTGTAAAACAAATCTTCCCCTACAACTTAACTAACGCGCCTCAGAAGTTGCTTCAAGCTCAGTTAACTTTATAAAATACGATATAAATTGCCAAAAAAATCTTGATAGACACCATTTTTATATGACTTCATTTTCTATTTCAATCCATTTTTGGAACTATGTGACTATAAAATGTCGCTGAGATGTTTAATTTTAGTGGTACCATAAACCAACTTATATGTATACTTATGCCCTGCGGAATTGTTCATCTTATGTATGGAGTTTCTTCATAAACTCCATTCTGTAATTAATTTCTTGACGTGAACTGTCACTATTCGAGATAGCTCTAAATTAAGGTTTTCGCAGATGTCCAAACTAACTTCAGAAGTGGGATGAATACGAAGGTAATTAGAGGTCGTCCATTTTGATTTGACAATTTTTCAATTTCTTGTACGATAAAAGAAACTTTATTCAGCTATTTTGCCATGATGGCCTTTATAATATTCTTTGGCCTTAGATACACAGAATCTCAATCAATTTTGGATCAGGCTTGTTTGAATAGTTCGTTGGGAGAACGAACACAGATTTCGAGGTAAATATATGAGAGGAATTTTATCTCGATAAGCGTATGAATAATTTTTGCCTCCCCAAACAAACCCTATGACCTTTGAAAATTTAAATTGAGGACTATAATGCTTTATGTTTTGTTTATCATCTACCTAGCTGTTAAAATCTCCATTCAAGTCAATATTTTTTGAAATTTTTATTATACACTATATCATTTAAAAAATAATAATTAACATTTCACATACTTTTAACTAATTTTTAAATCTTAGAATATTTAAAATAATAAAAATCCTTTAAATTATTTATTTGATCGTGTTTTTTCAATAAAAAGTTTTAAAATATAAAATCCTTGAAAAATTATTTAAAATATTTATTTGAGCATATATTTTTTAAATGAAAACTTATAATGCACTTAAATTTATAGTTGATATGACAACCATTATTTTTTAAATGATAAAATATATTAAAAATTATTAAAATATATAATATGAATTTTTTAAAATTTAACAATGATTTTAAGGGGCAGTGAGTTGATAAATAAAATATAAAATAGTAGGGTTCTTAAATTAAAATTTTAAATGATATAGAGATCATATGTAACTGACTCAAAGTTAAAGGGTTTTATGCATTTTAGCCTATTCTTTTTACTTTCCCTACTAACCTTTTAATCATCTGTATATTTTTTATAAGTTACAAATAACTAAATTAAGTAGATTAAGAAAAATTTTCAAATTAATTAAATATAATAACTATATATGTAAAAATGCAACTTATTTTTGAAAACACATACTTATTTATGGAGATGGTGATTTAGAAAGAAAATATAAAGTAGTTTATACAGTTTTGATTTTCACACAACTCCCTTAAATTTTTCACTCTCAAACTATAAAACTCCTTTTCCTTTTTCCCTTTTTAAATCCTAGGAATACCAAATGTGTTTTCAATATATCATAGCACGCTTTGACCCTATAAAACCGACACTTTTTTATGTCATTTTTTTATTTTTAATCCATTTTTCGAACATTCTGTTGCTTTATTTCACTTGTATGCATCTTGACACTCTTTACTATTATGAGTAGTTCCAACGCTAAATTTCCCACTTCTCGTCCCATAATGCAATTCGAGGAATGGTATAAATAGTTTATTAGTACAAATTCTTAGTATGTGTTTGGAGATCCATTGGGAGAATGATTTCACACAAGTCGAGGTAAATATGTGAGAGGAGTTTTGTCTCAGATTGTGCAAACGTGATTAGCAGCATGATTGCCAAACATGCACTTAACCTTTGTTTATTTTTCCTCTTAAATTTGACTCTCAAGAGACACAAGAAAAAATCTGGGTCACAATAGATGGGGGTAAGCACATGATGATGAAAGAACCGGTCGAAAATGTACTAATTTAGAAGAAAGATGTAAATTAAAAGCATTGAATTAATGAGTTGAATTATTATATTGAAAAATAAACAGCGTTAATATATGATGTGAAATTGAGTTATAAATTCCACGGATCAAAGCAGTTATAAATTGAGTTAACATCTCATTACTACATAGTATAGTTTTTACTACTGAAATTCGAGTTCTTTTTAAAAAAAATGGAGTAAAAAATGAAGGTGGTGGCAATTTTGTAATTATAAAAAGTGATCACGTACCTTTAGACGTCCTAACTTTCTACCCCGTCACATACACGCCCTCTAGAAAGGGCCTCAATTGAGTTAAAAATAGGGTGTAAAAAGTACCTTTTGTAGTAGTGTCTAGAAAATTATGTTCGGATTTAAATATTTACATCTAATCTTTGTTTCAAGATTCACTACAAATGATCATTTCATTGGATGTTCAACACATGGGAGGTGTTTGGTCTTGCACGTTGAATTGGGGGAGAGATTTACAAGAGTTTGAGCTACATGAGAGAGACATATAAGTGAAAGAGCTTTTTGGATTAAAAAAAAAAAAGATGTCCGTTTTGAGGTAGTAATGAGGAGAAGGTGAGAAAAGGGACCGCACAAGGTCGCTTCCTATAACTGCAATTTCCCACATAAGATTGTGGAGTTCCGACCAAGATCTTCATGAGGTAGTTTGAATTATTTGGTACAGTATGAGTTTCTACTAGCTCTCTTGTTTCAGCCATGAAAGGAGACCAGCCAAAGTGCATAGCTCGAGACATGGAGCCCAATGAAGTTAAGAGCTAAAAAAAATAGATCAATGATGATAAGGAAGGAACATGGAGTAAAAGAAGTGTGAAGGAGATATGTTTGAAGAACATTGGCATAGAATCTGGGAAAAAACACTCAAAAAGAAATTAAGAACTAAAATAAGTTTAGATAGGATTTTTTTTTGTTAGGTATAGATATTTTCTTAGTGAAGATGATTATGTATAAGGTATTGTCAGACACGAAATAAACATGGCACCTCCTTCAATAAAAATTTAAATCTTAATTTATCACGTTATGATGAACTAACCCCTTCCGCTAAATCTAATCATGTTAATAGTTTAGTTCGATTTTGGACTCGCATGAAGACCTTTTTTTTTTTAAGTGAAATGTTAGAAGTTCAAGTTTACTTGTAATATTGAGCTGTTATTGGTGCATGTTTCTCTAAATAAAAAAAGTATTTGAGGTATTCCCAGGACCAAGGGAAATGCATTCACCTTTTTCTACATAGAAATGATTACGTGAACATTTTTCATTGGAAGTAAAATACACACTACTACGTAATAGTGATTTTGCATTGCCTTTCGACGTTGGTTAAAACAGAAATCAACGTCATAAAAAAGACGGTCATATTTAGGTAATTAAATTGAAGTTTAAAATAGATAAGTCAGCGGTTATATCAATTTTATAGTATAATATTTAATAAATCTTATATCAGGGATAGGGTATAATATAATATTAGAAATCATATCAATTTTATGATAATTATATTTCAATTCTTTTAACTGTTTCTATTAACGTATTTGAGTTAGTTAATAAGTCAAAAGAATATGCAATAGCATAGGCAATATACCTAAGACACAGTGACGGAGCCAAGACCTTCTAATAGTAGAGGTGTTTTTTTTATTTTAAAATAAATGCAACATTCTTGCTAATATAGAAAATTTAAGTAGGTTTAAATATTAAAAATCGATGAGTGCATAATAATAACTCAATAATTATTTATATAAATATCAAAAAGTTGAGTGCGTCATTTGCCCACCCTTGACTCAACATAACTCCGTGCCTTCTTGTATTAACGATTGCAAATGGAAATAGATTAGACACTTTGTGATGAGCCTTTGGTATAACTAATTTGAAAAAAGGACGTATCAATGCAAATTTAAAAGCCTAAATGTATAAACAGTGAAACAATTTCTCAAGGCTAGGCTTGCAGAATGCATGTAGGCTGTCTTGTTTACACTTTAAAAAATTATATAATTATATATATTTATATTATATAATTAAAAAAAGATGAAAAATATCTATGAACTTGTATAAAAATCACTCAGCACTACATATTGTTTAAAAGTGTAAAAACATTTATGAACATTCAAAATATTCAAAATGGATGTAAAAATATTAAAATTGTTAAATATAAGGGTAAATATGTAAAAATATCTTTTATCGTTTTGGAAAAAAACTGTTAACATCATGAATAAATATTGGGTGTATGAATACTTATGAAGTCGTGAAATGGGGCTGACACCACCGTTAAATAATATCTACATTGACCATTTTTTTTTTTGCCTGAGATCTACATTGACCATTAAGTATACTGAAGTTGCTGAAGACGCTGACAAGGAGGCGGATGTGGCAATGAAAATTTCATACTTAAGACAGTGGAAAAAAAAATTACCCTCCATTACCAAAAGCTTCACGTTCTCTATCCCCTCCATTGTCGCCTCCTCCCTCACTAGCACCGTCTTCACCAATTCCAACGTCGTCTCGTCCTACTAAACCACCACCACCACCACCGTCCTCCATACAAACTGTCACCGCCACCTTTATCTCCTCTCCAAAAAGTCACCTCCATCACAATCAAAACAGTGCACCGGTTGCGTTATAACGAAAGCACTCATTGTCGCAACACCTGCAAAACAACCTCTGCAAAGCCACAATTTCTAATGGCCACTATGGGTGTATTTGAGAATCACGGGAAGAATTGAGTCTATGCAAGGATTTGCGAAATTTAAGAAGAATTTATAAATTTTAACATGTTTTTACGAATTTCAAAATAGTTTTACGTTCACTTGCCGTTGTGAAGAGTCTTTCCACCTGTTATTAATTATCAGACCACCAATTTCATTAATGAAGAACCCTTAAACGAGTTTTCGCTTGAAGAATCATGGAAGCAAATCATCATCAAACACAATATAGTGTGTGTTTGGCACGGCGGTGGGTGAACCCAAAAGGACATTTAGGTTCTAAAAGCACGGTGCGTCTGGCTTCAATCGTTTGGCAAAGCGTCCATGGAGAAGGCATTCTACCATAAAAGCCACTTCTGAGCAAAAGGAGGAAAGACATGCTTTTGGATCACGGTAGGCGCTTTATTGACCGTCGCAAGTAACTGTCCACCTTTGAAGCTCCTGCGATCTTCCAGCTCTGGTAGTTGTACATCTGAAAGTTGTTGAAGCCACCGTCGCGTTCTTCACCGCCATTGTTGAAGCCACCATCGCGTTCTTCAAATGCAGGTCACCCCTTTATTGAATGAGCAAGCTTTTCTATCTTATGCCTCTCGGATTATCTAGATCACTCCATTCTCTCTCACTATAATCAAACTTAAAACACCATCCCCTTCCTAAAAACGTCTCAGAATGAGAAAAGAAGAATAGGAGAATGTTTGGGGAACTTACCTCAACTCAAATCCAAGCTTGCATGTGGGGTCCCATCTTCCCAAACAGCTCCCAATCTTTCTCTCCATCTTCTTCCCCTTCTCTTCGGTCTCAACTCTCTCTCTCTCTCATTTCAGTTTCTGATCGAAAATGAGGGAGAAGGAGTGTGTCTCCAGCTGTTATAACAGAGAAGGCTGAGTTGATTAATGGTCCTAATGACTATTTTATCTTTGTAGACTCCTTCACTTGCAAGTTGGTCCCTTGTTTATTACAAGAAGATTCTAAAAGCTTTCCAAATAAATCCTTAATTTAAGGATTTTCTTTCTTAATTAAGCTCTTAAATTCATAAAATAATAACTCAAAAATTCTTGGGATATAATTCATCCACTTGTTATTTTTCTAGAATTTTCCCAGAAAATAAGCAAAAAATTCCCAAAAATGGTTTTTAAACCAATAATTTATTTTGAATGCATCTTTACTTTCTCAATAGCTTATCGATTCCTTAATACTATCTCATAAAATCTAACGAAAGTTTTGGGATGTTACACATATTATATATTATACTTATAATTTTGTTCACACCATTTAATTGAAGTGGAAGGTAAATCGACACCGTTGAACTTAAACGGGCAAGCCGTTGGATGGTAAATCTTTACTTTCTCAATAGCTTCTCAATTCCTTAAGTGTGTGTTTTCGAAGTCTGTTTGGAGAAATGAGTTTACAGATTTCGAGGTATTTTACGGATTTCAATATGGTTTTATGGATTTCGAGATGGTTTTAATGAAGTTCGAGATGGTTTTTACAGATTTCGAGATAATTTTGTCTCGACTTAAGTGCATTGTTTGAGAAACGGTGTTCCCAAACAAGCACTAATACTTCTCATTTAACCCTTTTTAAATTTTTATCATTATCTTTTTCCTTAAAATTATTAGAAATAGTTAAAATAATATATATATGTGAATGTGTGACATTTAATGATATTCATGTCCTTTTACGTAATTTAGCAACAAAATTTACTTCTCCATCGTTTATCCAAACAATTTCTCCTTTTTCAAAAAATTCACTTTTCCACCGTTAATTCAAACATAAATCACGTTATACTTTTAACTTATAGGTAGAATTCCTTTTCTAAAATAATTTTTACAAAAAAGTCACTTCTTCCGCCACTTATCCAAACGGACCCATATTCAATGAAATTTAAAACAAAAAAAATCATGCCTTGAAGCCCCCAATCCATCAAAGCCCACAACTATCATGAGGGGGAAAAAATCAAACTCTAGATCTGACCCATCAACTAGCAACCTAGATTTGTAGAATGTGGACAGTAAGCATATTTGGTTGATGCCATGCGAGAAGAAGAAGAATGACGATATCTGTGGAATGGTTTGCAGAAATCAAAGATCCATACTTGAGAAATTGTGAGCTTCAAGCTTCTGCATCAAAGGGACTCGATTCGATAGTTACCGAGGTGAAATGGAGAAGATGAAGGTTTAGTGAGTTGTTAGAAGAAGAACTAAGAAGACAAAGAAAGCCATTCTTGGTTGAAGATGAAGGTTAGTGGTTGATGTTGTCCCCGTTGCGCTGTGTTGTGCTCGGCGTCATCACTGTCGCTGTGAAAGACAGAGGCAGATGTGAGAATTGAAAGGGTAACGCTTGGTGGAAGGGGTAAGGTAGTGATCAGGTGGAGTCCACCTGCCATATTATACAGTCAAAACAATTAGGTGGAGTGCATATGAACAAATAGTGGGTCTTCATATCATAGGTTATAATATTCATGGGCATTTTTGGATGCAACATTGTTAATTTCAGTGTCAATTCTTTTTAAAAAAGATAAAAAGTGTTTTTCACATTTACCCTAAATATAAACTAGTGCTGTTACTCTGAGTGGTTTGAGGTGGCCCACGCTATTTTTCCATATACATATTTAACAATATTAAATTATATTTAACGATCATGACATTTTTGTTCTCATTTTTAATATTCATGAGTATTTTTGCACTTTTAAAAGGTATATAATGTTTGAGTCATTTTTTATAAAAGTCATTTTTACATGTTATGCAATCTTGATCTCATGTAATTCCTTTTGAGTAATGTTATTCACTTTCTATTAAAAGAATCTGATAACACGATGCCCTAGCTAGGCTTGAGCAAACAATACGGAACCCGGTGAATCCGCCCGGGTCTGGTAGGGTGTTTGCCCGTTTGGGTCCGCCCGGAAACCAGCCCGGAAAGAGCGGGTTTAAACAGGTGGGCTATTTAATTAAACAGGACGGGGTACGGGCACAGCCTCGGGCTGCCCATGCCCGCCCATTTATATTGTTTAATAATTTTATATTCTAATCTTATAATAGTATATACATATTTGGTCTTAGAAACTAATTGTCAATCTTGATCTAATGGTAAATGGGTGGGTTTAAATGTTGAGATCTTGGGTTCAATTCTCTCCTTCCATTTTTTCAATCATAAATGCCTAAATAATAAAATCTCATTTCCATTTTTTTCGCTTTTGGCTATTACATTCACTCGCCAATGCCATCCTCTTTCTCAAACCCTTCCTTCCACAGTCCTCATTCTCTCCTCCAACCACCTACGTACCAGTGCTCTTCGCTTTGCCCCTCGCCCTTCCCGATTGTGCTTGCTCGCCCACGCCCAGTGCCTTTTGCTTTGCTCAAGTTGTGGCCATCGCAATCATGCTTGCTCGCCCATCGCGTTCGTCCAGCCGCAATCGTACTTGCTCACCCAGTCGTGGCAGTCGTGATCGTGCTTGCTTGCCTAGTGCCCTTCAAGATCGTGCTTGCTCGCCCATCACGTTCACCTCCTTCCTCTCAATCCTCTC